>PVIH01005421.1:21820-124589 GCA_004025045.1 Sigmodon hispidus
CACAATGGAATACTACTCAGCAGTAAGAAAAAATGATATCCTAAAATTCGCAGGCAAATGGATGGATTTGGAGAATATCCTCCTGAGCGAGGTATCACAAACTCAGAGAGATAAGCAGGGGATGTACTCACTCACTAGTGGTCTCTAAACAAACAAACAAGAAAAAAAGCCAAACATGCCCAAGCGGCAAACCACAACCTCTGAACAGCTTGGGATCAGAAACACCCTGGACTGACCCTTCGAACTCCACTCCAACAATAGGAACACCAGACTCACTCTTGAGGGAGGGGGGACAAAACTGGATTTGGCCAGGAGTGGAGACTGATCCAAGCATTATTGGGTCAGTGGGACCATAGGACTGTCTGCTCCCTGCCCAGGGAGGGGATGGAGAGTTGCAGAGAAGAAAAATGACCAGATGTGGTGGGAGGGGGAAGGGACCTTGAATAAGGATATACAGGGATGGAAAAAAAAATTCAGAGGGAAAGCTGAACACAAAGTTAATATATGTGTAGCAATCTTATTTGCATTACCACCCTTGATAAGCCATGCTTATGATTCTTATCCTCTTTATAGTTACTGTTAACTTTTCCTCATTTTAAATTCATTTTACTGTTTTTTTTTGATAAATACAAAATAAAGAAGAAAAAAAAATGAAGAAGGCAATGTAAAAAAAAGAAAGGTTTTGGTAACCGTACAGTCCAAATTTCCAGAGGAAATAACATTGGCTGAACAAGAACCTACCACAAGGAAGACCTAGTAATTGAATCTTGGAAATGCAATGTACGTCTGACACTTGGACAATATTCATAGAATATTATGAGCGTTTATATTCACAAAGTTGCCTTTTAGAGGAGTCTCTTTAGTCTGCATCACAGAAGATGCTGGAACTTAGACCCAGACAAATCTGAGATGATTGAAAAAACTTTGATGTCTGAACCAAGTAAATTTAGAGGGAGATAATGGGCATCCAAAGGCTGAGAATGGGAGTCAGAGTTCTCATAAAATGCTTAATTTGACCGTAAAAGTAGTTTATTAAACATCTTATAACTAAATATGGGATTTATTTAAGTATAATCTGAAGATAAAATTTTCATATTTTATTTTGGGTGTTTTCTAAGAGTCCTTTCAAAGAATTATCTATCTAGACATGTTGAAAAATTTACCATAGACATCAATGAAGATATCACAACTAAAAATATAAATTGAACTATTTATCATTTCTAGCAAACAGATAGTAATACCCACTAATTGTTAAAGAAGGTTTACCTTCTAGCATTGAAATTTAGACCTACATTCATATATATCTAATATTTCTATAATGTGTATATGTATAAATATACATCCTGCATTATTCACATAATTGATATATATTATATATGCTTTCTTTACATATATTGCTATATTATTATATACCATATAATATATAACATTATGTCTATTTACAGGCCATATATACATGTAATATAGATTATGGAAATTAGAAAAATTCAGAATTAAATTTTAATGAGCTCTTTGAAGGTCAAATAAAATAGACCTGGGACCATTAGGAAAAAGAAACACTATTCTGGGCATCCACAGGTATCTTCCAAAAGCTCCATGTGCATCTGCAGAAGTTACAATGAGCAATATTGTCCATGGCTTAATTCTGAGATGTATATATAATGGCAGGCTCTCAAATCTGCCCTCTAAACTGAACAGTTATTGTAACAAGAGCTGAAGGCACATTCCACTTTTTTTTTTTTTGGTTTCCAGAGGGTGCAATAAGGTTGGAGAGAAAAGGAAAATTCATATCTATTTCTTCCACCTTTCAAACATAGTTTACAAATAAATTAAGTTATTTTTCCATTATTTCCTCTGCCAAATTTTATCATACATCCTAAAGAAAATGCACATAGCAGAAGAGATAAAATAATACTTGTAGGCATTGGTACAAACTAATAAAACACCATACTAAATTTCTTGACAAGAAAATCACCTAAGGCGAGGAATAGTTGAATATGATAGAAAAATGAAAAACTAAGAATCCTCACATGGTTTTCTTGTATGGTATTTTGTGACATGATTTATGGATTGAGGACTGTTTAAGCCAAGTGTGTTCAGTGTTAGGCTAAATAAGCCACATAATGGACTTGCTGATAATAAATCAAGAAAGTGGGTAAATACACACACGTGAAAATAAAATCTCTTTATATTGAATCTATTAATTTTAAATGTATTAGATTGCTTTAATCACTGTTTCTTAGTCTCAGAAATTATTTAGTATCCATGCTAAAAATCAAACATTTATCTTCTAACTTTAAATATTGCTTTTGATTGGCAATGTATAGTCTTGTGCTTCTTATTAGTTACATGTATTTTTTGAGTAGTAGAATAGCTGTAGTAGGTTAGAACTAGATACCACAGTGTACTCCATACAACATTCATATACACAGCAAAACCACAAATGCATCTTAGGTATTTACTTATGGAAGAAATACAATAGGATCTTTTGTCTTTTTAAAAATTACCAATTAGAATTTGAAAGGACTGTCAGCAGAATGCACACAATGTTTAGGTATCTACAAGGAATTCTTGACTACTTGCCATGAGATTCATCTGGATTCTGCAGGCCATTACTTTCTGAATCTGGATTTTAACCGAATATGTTATAAGTTCTCTGAAAATTGATATTCAAAAATACATACAAAATAAGCACATTTAATTATCAATTACTGTTTTTTGAGAATTTGATTTAATTCAGAAACTGTTCTGAGATCTGTGGACATGGCATATGCCAATGTGACTGACAGAGTCAGAGAGAAGGTAAGATTGGTATTTTCTGTACATACATACATAATACTTCACCAAGAGGTTGTGGCTATAAACACACATCTCCTATTACATTTTACAAAAACAAATTCTGCCATAAATGTGAACACGAGAAGGCATTTCACTTACAAAGATGCCCCTCAACTGAAGAATGGATTAACAAACTGTGGTACATCTACACAGTGTAATATTACTCAGCAGTAAGAAAAAATGATATTCTAAAATTTGCAGGCAAATTAATATATTTGGAGAATAGCCTCCTGAGTGAGGTTTCATCAACCTAGAAAAATAAGCAGGGGATGTACTCACTCATTAGTGGACATTAAACAAAGAGCAAAGCATGTCCAAGCTGCAAACCACAACCACTGAACTGCTTGGTATCTGAAGCACCTTGGACTAGCACCTTGGAGCCCATTCCTGACCCAGTCTTGATGTTGAGGGGAGAAAACTGGATTTGCCAGGAGTGGAGGCTGAACTAAGCCACCTTGGGACCTTGAGACCTCCTGCCCTTGCTGGGGAGGAGATAAGGAGATGGCGAGAAAAGAGAGTGAGTGGGAGGGGCAGGAGGGGGAAGGGAGTTTGAACAAGGGGATACAAGGATAAAAAATGAGACTATTCATAATAAATAATAAAAGGAAAAAAAGAACTATTCATTCACAAATTAATTTCCTATTCTTACCATCTATCAAGCTCTCAAATAGAAAGAATAACATAAGAGAATACAGAGTCTTATTGGCAAACCATAGGCTGAACAATATATTAGTGGAAACAGCAACCAGGGACAGTACGAGCTCTGCTGTATCACATCTTTTTCCAAAGTGTTTTGGAACCTCAGGAAGGGAGATTTTCCCAGGAAGACAAAGGGACTAATGGAGGTTTACTGTTTTGTTTGTCTCGTGTGTGTGTGTGTGTGTGTGTGTGTGTGTGTGTGTGTGTGTGTGTGTGTTTCATTTTGTAGCTTGAACTGGTCTGGGTCTCACAATGTGGATGAGGCAGACATAGAAGTCAGAGAGAGAAGCCTGCCTCTGTTTTCTGAGTCCTGGAATTAAGGGCTCATGCCATTAACTAGTCCAGTAGTGAAACATTTTAAAAATAATTTTACTTTCATTAGTAACTTTGTAAACTAAGTGTCTCACAAAACACCTAGAAATCTCGCTCTTGGCTGTCATGAACTGCTGTGAGCTATCTGCAATGTAAGACAGGATAATGAAAAGAATGCAGCTGTGTCTAATTAGCTACACCAAGGAATTTAAAATCACTCCATGAAGCTGGAAAGCTTTAAATACCAATTGAAGCATTTGTTTACTGTTTACATTTTTTATTTCACTCACTAAAATATTTCTAATCTTTTTACAATATTTAAATAATATTTCTGAGAAAATCACAAATATTTATTATCTTTCTTCATACGGCCAAGGTGGAGAATGGTGGAGTGCATTGTAGTACTACCCAGAGAACATGCTAGAATATTCTGCTTAGCAGAGCTGTATATTTTAGAGTGTTTTAAAAAGAAAGAGTCTAAGGAAAAGACTGAAATGAAAAATTATAATAGTTGTACAAAATGAGAAAGTTTAGGAATGTTTATCTGTGCAATACCTTAAAGAAGACATAGAGATGCACACACTTGTGGTGGAACATTGACCATTAAGCTTGTCAGTGACTGACAGAATCAGAAATAATCAAACACTATGAAAAATCCAACTTACATCTCTGCATATACACAATAGATGGCTTCGGAATTTTTTTTTACTATGAATAAAGTCATACTTTTTATCTGTGTATACCCTTGTTCAAGCTCCCTTCCTCCTCCCACCCCTTCCAGTCACACTCTCTTCACATCACTTTATCTAATTAAAAATGTATATTCACATATATTTTAGTGTCAGAAGACAACAAATAATATTTAGTTTTAGAATGCCCAATCCACTATTCTGGACTTGTTTTTATTTTTAGACTTGCTTTTAAATTGAAAATTCAAAGGTAATAAATAGTGGGTATTTTATTTGAACAATATAGTCTCAACCAAACTCTTACTCTGTAGTAAAATATGTAAAATCCTTCACGCAGCTGTCATTGTGGAAGCCCTGTGCTTGGGTACACTATAAGCCCGGCAGTAGGAAAATAAATACACAGCAATGCATTTGTTTTCAAACTTTCTAGCTTGACTTATGGTTCTCAACTTTCTCTGTGTGTCTTTGTCATGAAGAAAGTTTAAAGGAGTTAAATTTTCAAGCAAATCTTGGTTTGACCTTCCTACTTTTGGTTTGTCTATTATCTTTTTATTCTCTTTGTACATATGATAGAGTTGTCAAGTGGTCCATTTTTATTGCATGATTATTTGTGTTTCTTTCTTTTTTAAGACTATTTTTATTAACTCTTGAGAATTCCAGAGAGTATTATATTGATCACATTCATCCCAAATCTTCCTCTTAACTCATTTGAGATTCAACTTGACCTCTGTATTCCCCAGTAATTTTCTGTCTTTGTTTTTAAAGTTAATCATGAATGAACTCTAATTTTGTTTTCCATATAGTTTTGGGTGTTGGGTATTCACTGGAGCATGTTCAACGTACTAGGAGTAGAGTAACACTCCACTCTTAAAGAAAGCTGAATTTTTATCCTATTAATCAAGAATAATCCTTTATATACTTATTTATTACTTATATATGATCATTCATTAAATAGAAGACAAAATATTCTTTTCTTTTCCATTCATTTTTTAGCTTTTTATTTTATAAGTTTGTTATTATTTTGGTACTTTAATATACTATTTCTTTTTTATTATTATGAGTAAACTCATATTTTTTTATCCATGTATCCCCTTGTTCAGACTCCCTTCCTCCTCCTGGCCTTCCCAGTCACCTAGTCACTCTCTCTTCTTTTCTAAAGATGTAGACTTTCCTTCCATAAATTGGCAAATCTCACCCACTTTATCATTTGCACATTCCTCTTCACACCAACTTGTTCTTAACTCACTCCTCATTTTACAGATATACTATCCAGCCAACCTCAGGGATATAACAACACCGTTTATTTCTTATTAGCTCCCATAAAACATTATGTCCAGTTTTAAGTTATTAAACACAGGTTCAGATTCTGAAATATCTATTGATATTATCGCCCTCCCGTGTGTGTGTGTTTGTGCATGTGTATGTATGTGTATTTTCTCAGTTGATATGCCCTGCTTCTTCCATTAATTGACATATTTGAATGTATCACCTTGAATACTGTTATAATGGTGCTTTGGTACCCTCTGTGTTAATTGCAATAGTTTCCCTTTCTCAGATAATCAAAACCAATTGCATTGTCTCATTTTAATGGGTCAAATATTTATTTCTTTGCATTTGTAAAATGTGTAAGTTTTAAAAGTGATTTTTTTTTGCAGAAGGATATAGATTTTGTATTTGTTTTCTTTGTTTGAGTATTATTTTCTATATATATAGGTTAGCAGTTTACTCAGAGGTTTTGTGTCCTGTTTGTCCCAGGGACCTGCTAAGTTTGGCAGTGATACCACAGAACGTAGAAACTCCATTGTATAAATACTTGCTTTCTAGGGGCCACTCTCTAAGTTTCTAATATTTGCCTTGATTCTTCTTTTTTTACATAATATTTTTTATTTATTATTTGGTGATTGTACATCATGCACCTCATCAAACTCAGTTATCAGTCCTCTCAGTTTTATATATTCTTATGATCTCTCCATTTACAAAAAAGCCCATTCATGCTGTTCATTTACTTCCTGGAGCATAATTAAACTCCCTGTGGCCAGCCGCTTAAAGAAAACGATTCCTTCTCTCCCGCATCCCTGCCAGAGGCCATCAATGCAGAAGTGAGACACTGTGTCATTTAGCTACATTCTAGCCTTGAGAGCTGCTGGGGAAGAGATAAAGAGATGGGTAGAAGAGAGAGTGACTTGGAGGGATTGGGGCTTAAGGGAGTTTGAACAAGGGGATACATGTATAAAAAATACGACTTTATTTATAATAAAAAAATGAAAAAAGATGTCATTGATTTTTCAATTTAGAAAGATGATGTGTATTTATTTATGTTGAATTTTAGTTGCCTTAGAAGCAACTAAATAACCAAACCCAAAAGGTACATAAAAATTGGGAAAAAAGTCATAGCAAATCTTACCCAAACTTATAGGCTGGTTTCCTGGGCTGAATTACTGTGTGTTTACCTACAATGTGAAATTTTATACTTTGGGTGCTTTTCTGTGTTTAATATATATAGCAAGCATTCTATACAGCTATTATGCAGAGATTGAAATCCATATTTAGTTTTCTGGTTTCTTTAGCTTGTGCCAGGAACAATCTGGGGGAAAGAAATGGCTTATTTGGCTTTCAGGTTGTTGTCCATATTTGAGAGAAGTCAAAGCAGGAGCTCAAAGCAGATGCAGAGGTGGAGACTCAGGCAGAGAGCATCACTTTTCTCAGACTTGTCCACTGTGGCTTGCCCACCTTGATTTCCTTAACAACCCAGGACTCATAGGTGGCAACACTCAGAGTGGCGTGGGCCCAATAAAACTAATCATTAAGCAATACCACTCTGTATTGCTCATGGCCAATCTGATGGAGGCAGTTCCTCCCTTGAATGATGCTTTTCCTAGATGACTTCAGCTTGTGTAATGTTGACAAACTGACCAGCCCAGGCACAAATTTTCAAATTATCTTCCAACTGACGGCACCATTTTGTTGTTGTTGTTCTCAGGGAGAATGAATAAGCTTCTGTTGTTTTGTATCTGAACTTGCATTTCCCACTGTCAGATTTCAGAATGTAATTATTCTTTCAGATGCCTCACTGGAGCCATCTCTCTCCCATTCTTTGCCATGTGAAACTTGGCATGTTTAAATTCAGACACATGGACCAATGTAATCAAATCAAAGACCCTGACATAAGTACACATTTCTATAAATACGTGATGTTTACAAAGAAGCCAAAACTATACAATGAAATAAATTATCTTCAACAAATTATGTTGGTATAACTAGATGGCAGCATATAGAAAAATGCAAATATATCTGTATCTATTTGCCTGTACAAAACTCAATTCCAAGTGAATTAAGAACCTCAACATAAATCCAGTAACACTGAATCTGATAGAAGAAAAAATGGAGAGTAGCTTTAAATTTTGCTTTAAATATCCTTAATTAATTATTTCCTTGCCGACTTCTTGGTCTAAATAAATTGCTTGCCCCAGGAAACAATGATACTTTATGTTTCCTCATAACTTTTCCTGTTTCAAGAGAGCCTTTATATATGAAACCAAATTCTGGAGCAGTGGGAAGAGATTTAGGTATAGGTGCATTTCTTTGGTTAACAGAACATTCATAATCATCATCATCATCATCATCATCATAATAATAATAATAATAATAATAATAAGCTCCTGGGCCCAAGCTGATATGCTTCTATTTCAAGAGATCTTTGGATGGTCTTATAAAATATAAGTGATTTGGGGGCTCAGTTCAAGCTAGAAAACACAGTTCTATAAGAATCTTCTATATCTTTTTTACAGCTATCCAGTGATGAACCCATTTATATTAAATAAGCCACTCAAAGTACGAAATGGAGACATACAATACAAAAAAACTCCTGTGAGGATATTCAGTGCTGTTTGATTAATTCTTCCCTTTAAGAAATCTGCATCAGTTTTAAAAACCAGATTGAATTATGTTGTAAGTACATTATAATATTAATTTTGAAAAGCAGAATAATTGAGGATTATTTGTTAGCGTAATGCAATATATTAGTGAAATTTACATTCCAAATAAATATACAAGTATATAAGTTCACATAAGCTGAATAGTTCACATATGGATTCCTATTTTACATTCATAGACTACTGTAGATCTGAAGATAAACATAGAAAGAACAAAGTAACTTTGGACAAAAGTATTAGAGCTAAATCAAAAAATTCAATAGGCTGTTCAATGTAGTGTTTTATTTTGTCTAAATGGATGACATTAATAACAGTAATTGCCACATTTATTCACCTCTACTCAAAGATTATTATCTTCATATGACAATAAAAAACTACTGCATGCTTTACCTTATTCTTTAAAAAGATATATATATGGGGGCTGGAGAGATGGCTCAGAGGTTAAGAGCACTGACTGTTCTTCCAGAGGTCCTGAGTTCAATTCCCAGCAAAACCACATGGTGGCTCACAACCATCTATGATGAGGTCTGGCGCCCTCTTCTGTAAAACTGTATGCATAATAAATAAATAAATCAAAAAAAATTTTTAAAAAAAAAAAAAAAAAGATATATATATGTATATGCACATATCCTAGGTAGTAATTTTTGTTTTATCTATAATGTTTGATTTATTTTCATTGTATATTTTACTCCCAGCGATAAGCATCTAAAGAGCCTTTAATATGTGTAATACAATAAATATTCTTTTACACAAACCATCTTGGTATATGGAAATGTGTCTCTAGGGTTGCTCTATAATCCTGGTGGATTACGTGGGTGTGCAAGCTTAGTACACCTTCCACATTTTCAGAATTGATGGACTCTTTGTAAAGAACATTTGAATTCAAAGAACTGGTGAACACCAAGGACAGAAATTAGCACTGGGATTCTTCATTAAGTTTTGATTGGTCTTTGATTGATCTGACTATTCAAAGTAACCATCCCCTTCTAGTGACTTCAAAGTGAGTAGAGAAAATATATTCTGGATGGCAAATGTTGCTGGTTTATATTGGAGTTGTGAATTGGTCAAAATGATTAAACTTTTATAGTACATCAATACATCTTGCAATCAACCAGTAACAACCCTAACAAAATATAGCATGCAGTTAGTCTAAACTTTATTTTTAAAATGTCCCTTATCTTCATTGTGGTTAAGTATTTATTCACCCTAACCAAACTTCACTGAAAACCTGAGTTCCCCAGGGGCTATAGAATAGAGTAGATCTGAGTTTTAAGTTAAGGGGACTAGAAGATGTTTGAACTTTCACTCTGATATAGCAGTATAGATAGTGCAAATGTATATATGGACAAAACAACTCCCACATGGAAGGCTGGGACATCAAAGCAGGAGATGGAGAAGAAAGATATTAGGAACCAGGGAATCAGAGAACTGTTGTGAGATTAGTGCTGTTCATATGTAGAAATTCAAATAGGGAAGGGTCATAGATATAAGGTAAATACAGTGAACTCATATATGAAATTTACAGAAATAAACTAATTTAAAAATAGTAAATGTATACTTAGGGTTATAGAATCAGTTGACATTAATTTATTAGAGCTAAACTTTATATTAGAGGAAATTAAAATGCAAAGTTCCCAGTAAAGTGAGATTCTGTGGTTATTAGGGTTCAAAAAGAAAGAAGAGCCAATTGCAAATGTGTATTTAATATAAATATAAATTCTAAGTCTATAATAAAAAGTATTTAATATAAATATAAATTCTAAGTCTATAATAAAAATTTAACTTGTGTAAGATATATATATATATATATATATATATATATATATATAGATAGATAGATAGATAGATAGATAGACAAAAGATAGATAGACATAGGTAGATGAGTAGGGGAAACTCATCAACCCTTCCTCTGTTCTTTTGTCTATTGTGTATGAAGTATGTGCTCTGGTGGCTTATTGTAAAAATGAGAATATGTCTAAGATAGAAATTAGTACTTATATTTGTTTGACAGTTGCAGTGTTTTTATCTTTACTATTTCCAATTAGATAGTTTTAGGAAATAAAGCAGTCAGTGGCTGAGAACAGCCTTCTGTTCTTAAATTCTGTAACTGCATTTCACTGAGGGATGTTATATTCACAAATGAGATTACAGAAATCAGATTCCAAAGAGTTCCACTCTTAATGAGGTGAGCCTGAAGAATCTGGATATTTTTTGTGCACTTAATTGGGGTAAAATAAATCTTTTAAACTATATTTAACTGAGTTTGAGATTTCTAGTAGTAAATATGGACCGTTAAGTGGTTACTTGAAATTGGAGATATTAAGTCATATGGCCATAGCTTGGACACTAGCAGATTTCTATCCTTTTTAAAAATTTATATAATTATTATTTGGTGATTTTACATCATGCACCCCATCCAACTCAGTTATCAGACCTCTCAGATTCATACCCACTCTTATGATCTCGCCATTTACAAAAATGTCCATTCCTGATGCTCATTTACTTATTGGAGCATAATTAAACTCCCTGTGGCCAGACTCTTAAAGAAAACAAGTCTTTCCTCATCCATACCCCTGTCAGAGGCCATCAGTGCAGAAGTGAGGCACTGTGTCATTTAGCTATGTTCTAGTCTTGAGCTCTTGTGTACAATGATCTCTCTCTCTCTCTCTCTCTCTCTCTCTCTCTCTCAAGTCCACTAAATGAGTGAATGAGTGAGTACATCCTTGCTTCTCTTTCTGTCTGGGATTGTGATACCTTTCTCATTAGGATATTCTCCATATTCTTCCATTTGCCTGCAAATTTTAGGATATCTTTTTTTCTTACTATTGAATAGTACTCCATTGTGTAGATGTACCACAGTTTGTTAATCCATTCCTCAGTTGAGAGGCATCTACTCTGTTTCCATGTACTTGCTATTACAAATAATGCTGCTATGAACATAGTTGAGCTAATGCTTTCGGGTACAAATGTGTGTCTTTAGGGTATATGCCTAAAAGTGGTATTGCTGGATTCTTGGGTAGATTGATTCCCAGTTTTCTGAGAAACTTCTATACTGCATTCCAGAGTGACTGAACAAGTTTACACTTTCACCAGTGGAGGAGTGCTCCCCTTGCTCTGCATCCTCTCCAGCATAGGCTGTCATCTGTGTTTTTAGTCTTAGTCATTCTGACAGGTGTAAGGTGGTATCTCAAAGTTGTTTTGATTTACATTGCTCTGATGGCTAAGGATGTTGAGCACTTTTTCCTTTTAACAATCCTTTAGCACATTAACTCCTATGCATTTTCATCTTTAGAAAATTGTTGCTTTTTAGATCTTGTCCTTATATCTGATCTGTTTTCTTTATAGATACCATAGATGATTCTTTTTTAAATTTTAGTTTTTAAAAAAGCTCCTTTTTCCATGTATCCTTCTGCTCACCACTCTTCCCTAATCCCAATCTATCCTAGTCTGCCTTCAGCCTCCCTCCTCATCCCCAGATCCCCTCCCCACAAAGAGCAGGAAGTCCAAAGGTGGGTCAGCTCAGCATGGCACATCCACTCCTGGCAGGTCTGATTTTTGTAATTCCACTATCAAGGCTGGGTTAAACACTCCTCTGGAAGGAATGGGCTCCAAGGTGCCAGCCCATTTACAGGAACACAGTCTTATTCCACCACTCCAGGCTTCACATATTGATCATGCCAATCTACAGTTGCCTAACCTTGGAGGGCCTAGCTCTTTTTTTGGATGGTTCCCCAGGGGCTGCTTTTGATTCAGTGTGCTCTCCAGAGCTTCAGCCAGCCAGCTCTGTGGGACTCCTACTCATATTCCCTATCTCTTTGCTCATAAAGACTTTTCTACCTCACCTTCTAGCTGTAAGAAGAGCTCGGCCCAGTGCTCATTCATGGATTTCTGCCTCCATCTTTATTCGTTGTTGGGTGTAAGTTCTGTGATAACACTTAGAGTGGTTATTCATTTGATTATAGGGGAAGTCCTATTTAGACACCCTCTCCATTATTGGTTGGGGACCTATCCAGGGACATCCTGTGGATTCTTGGGGATTTCCCTAGCACCCAGTCTCTTTCCAACCTCGAATTGACTTCCTATATCAAGATATCCATCTCTTTTTCTTCTCCCTCTTTGTTGCTCCTCTCACTCAAACATCTCCTAACAAACCATAGATTACTCTTTTTTTTTTTTAATCATACTTATGTTTTCATGTCTAAAGTCATGTTCCACTGCATGGAACCAAACTATGCCCTCTCAATATAGATGTCACAATATAGATGTCAGTTGTATGGCTTGGGCAATGTTTTGGGACCCTAGCAGTAGGACTAGGACTTATCTCTAGTGAATGAGCTGGTGTTTTGGACATTATACGCTATGGAGAGTTACCTTGCCCAGGCTTGATACATGGAGAAGGGGCTTGGTGCTTCCTCAACTTGATATGTCAGACTTTGTTGACTCTTTATGGGAGGCTTTACTCTCTCTGAGAAGTGGATGAGGCATGGAGAGGGTTAAAGATAAGAGATGAATGGGAGGAGGGGAGGGAGGGGAAATGAAAAATAATCTGGTAAATAAAAAAATATTTAAAGTAAAATAAAATTATGCTCCAGATGAATCTGAGTTCAGAATGGCTTGAGATTATAAAATTTAAGCTAAGCCTTCATTAACTGCCTTGGAGACTGATTTACTAATGACCATTTTATCTTTCTTACCATTTAAATTGATTTTCAATACAATATTAAGCTAAACTAGAAAAGATATGCATAGTTTTCTTCAAGCTAATATTGTGCTTTTTTGTTTTGAAGAATATGTTTTCTGAAGCCTAAGTAATAAATATGAAAATATATCACACCTACAAAAAGTATTTAACTGATTGGTTTCTTTGTAGTGTTTCTTATCATTGTTCCCCCAAAAGGAGCTGTTTTCCTAATCGCAATGGCCATATTATTTGGTCTCATTCTTTTGATCAGAACTTCAAAGATGTAATAGTAAAAATCGATGTTTAAAAGCAACATCATGTGATACTGAATTAGCATTTGGTGTGTTTTTGATAATAAATCCTACATTTTCCCTCCCAAGTTGATGCATTTTCTTAGACACAGCTTCTACAGAAGTTGAAATTAATGCTGACAAGTTTTTTTGTAACCTTTTAAGACTGCCAGATAGTTTTCATAGCTCACATTTTGTATTAATATATCAATAAGTTATTTATTTTATTTTACCAAATTCAGAGATCAGTGTTAACTCAGGCTGAAGTTATATATTTTATGTTTTTCCTATTCTTTTGTTCTTTAAAATATTTTTTTGACATTCAGCATATTTGGAAAAAAAAAATCTATCTATAATCATCCTACCTTGAACATGATAGAAGTCCTCCGATTTTCATAGCTAAGCAGAGTTGGTTGTACTTTGTTCTTGAATAAAAGAAAAAAATCACAAAAAATTATTTGCAGTGAGAAATGTTGGTTTCATCTATATAAAAGGTTTAGTTTGAAAAATACTGCTATTTATGACAGTTTTGTTTAATAATAAGAATAGCCTTGAATTTATTGCAGACTAGCCTTGAACTCAAGGTGGTTCTCTTGCCTCTACCTTTCAAGGGCTGGGATTTTAAGTAGATAAACCATATCTAACTGTTTGAAATGCCTATAATAAAGCTTCTTAAGATAAAAAAAATGATAGCTTCAAATTTAAGTTACCTTTCCAAGTATGATCTAATTAATTTGAATTATTTGTATTAAAAAATGTTTTACATTCAAAATGGTATAAAAGATTTTCAGTAAAGCTTTTAGCTTTCTTTTTTTTCAACACATATCCCATTTTGTGTTATTATGAAAAAAGAAAACCATAATTAACATTAGAAAAACCATATGTAAAAGGTACAATACTTATATACAATATATACAAACAATAATAACAGGAGGAATGTCTAGTCCATTAACAATTGACAAGTTCAAAGAAAATATTCCATTATTTATCCTATTTTGGTGAGTCCAAAGGATTGTACCTAATTCTTTGTATCTAACTTGTATTACTAATTAAACACTATATTTTGAGGTCTCTCAAATATACACTTTAAAATTATTTGATATGTCAAACACATTTAACAATATAGTAATTGGATGGCCATGCTGTAGGTCCTGTATTTTTAAAAAAGTAAGTGAATGTGATATTTACCTGTCTTTACTAAATGTATGTGTAGATAATAAAATTAGTTAATTTGGAGTTCACCATTGTCTCACTCACCAATCAATAGCAGGTATTAAGCATAGAAATTTCAACGATGAGCAATAGGCTTAGGTTCTTCATTTTCAGAGTCCAAGTCTTAGATAGGTTGGAAGATATGATAGAACAAAACATAACAATTTTTATATAAGTGGCAATTGAAAAGTTTTATAATACACAGAAGAATTAGTATAATAAATTCATAATCTAGGCTAGGGGAAGAAGGAAATGAATAATACATACAAGTCTCCTGTCATTTTTATTATATTTTAAAGTATTTTGTCCTTAATCATTGAAGCGCAAAGTGAATAAGAATTATATTTGATGCATAATTATATAAGAGGAGAAACTGGTGGATTGTGTCAGTGTTTTGTACTGATGTATGCTTTGGTCTTATTCTCACTTATCCTTTGGTGTGGGTATTTTATATGTAAGTATTTCCCCTTGATGTATGAGGGGGTTCATTTTCCACAAAGAGAGTTTAGTGCGAAGTGTTTTCTCTTCAATGATTCAGCAACTATTAGCAGTTCAGGGATGCTGCTCAAGTTACCTTCAGTTTAGGTCCTAGTTCTTCCAAAAAAAAATTCTGTTTGTATTCAATAATTATTGGAAGACAGGTAATTTAGAACCAAAACAGTGGATGATTTCACAGATAGCTAGAGGTAATCTATCTTACTTATATTTTGGTCATAATAAATTTAATTTAGCAAGAAAATATCTGGGGGCCAGATATGTTTAGCTTTAGTAAACTTTCCACTTTCTACTTTAAAAATGTAGAATATGCTGTAGTTGGGCAGTCTGCCAATTTATATATCAAATAAGTCAATTCTTTTATTTTTAACAAGATAATCACTAGTAGAAATGGAATTTATCCATTTCTCTTTGCAGCACTGTTAGATGTTAGATTTCGTTTAATATATTTGGAATAATTGCTCCTAGGTGCATATGATCCGAGATCAAAGATTTTATTAAGTTAATCATTTATTATAATAAAATGAATTCATGTAACCAGAGGTAAAATTCTACCTAAGGATCCAATGTTTATTCATTAACACAATTTCTAGTTTTTTAACACTATTCATAAATAAAATATGATTATAATTTAAAAGATGTTCTTTTTAACCTCTTCACTATTATCATTTGGTAACTAGATTGCCATATTTTTAATAAAATCAATAATTTTGCTATTTAAAAATACATTTTTATTTTAATTTGGGTTATTTCTATTGTAATATGTTAGAGATTCTTATTTTCTCTTTTAATATATGTAAGTATGACATTCAGTGATAGTTCTACATCATTTACTAACTGGTGCCTTGTTTTATATGCAGATTTTCAGTCATTTATAGGACAATGCCACTTTGTAACAGAAAGAGTGATATAACCTGAGAGATTCTCAAAAACTGATATTTGCATTGGTGTGAATATAATAGAACTACACAGTGCAGGGAACAAACTTGGAATGGAAATTCATGGGCTTTGAAGAAACTGAGACTCATACCTTTTTTCTGAAATTGAGTGATTTTTATATCATAAGTTACTATAAAGGAAAAGTAAGAAGACAACAATGAATGCAGAAAATGACAAGAATGTCTAAATAATTGAAATACATATTCCTGTCAAAAGCTGCTAATATGAATTTAGCTCAAAGGCTTACCTTGTGTGTTTAGACCTAATGGTGTAACTGTAATTATTACCAGTTAATGTCTGATGCTCTAGGTCAAAGATGAATAACATATTTTAGTCCTTATGCTAATGATAATTGAAAGGTTGTTCTAGGAGAAAGGACAAAAAAAAAAAAACATAAGTAAAGAATATACGAAGACGCTGAGGCACCAATTTGGAAATTAAAGTCACCAAGAAAAAGAAGGAAGAAAATGTGGTGTTTTCCACCATGATCAAAGGATATAATCTGCATATTTGTTATAGAGTAGGCATTTCTCAAAGAAGATAAGCAACTTTTCCAACTTATTTAACAAGCTAAGCTCATTTCTTACATACATCTTGGTAGAAAATTCTCAAAGTGACAAGCTTAATATCACATTTACTTTTGAAAACGTGATCAACTTTATCTTGAGCAAATACTCTGTTTGGCCACCTTCCAACCACTCCCTATGAGTCTTGTAAATTGTCTAGTGTTATGCCAAGAAACTGATTTGCTCATCTGTCAGACAGTTGAGCAACAAAGGAAGTATAATATTTAGGGTAAACTTTTTCTTTATTCTTGGATAATTCCCTCATTCCTGTCCTAGATTTGGCTTATCTATATTAGAAATTTGTGTATTCTATGATCTTAAAAGTGTGGAATCACTATTGTCTTGTCCATATACACTAATTCACAATATTTTTAACTGCTACTTTCCTTTGAGATTTAATTTGTGGTTATTAAGTGTGTTAGAATTATGTTAGTTTTATCTAGCTTAAACAAATACTTGCAAAAATATACTAGGTGTTAACTTTGTACATAATTAGATATATCTAAAAAGTAATTTTTAAGTTACTATTTATTACTGTTATAATCAAAGCCACAATAAAGCATATTACTATCTGAAATTTAATTATTTTTCATTTTTTTCATATTGTTAGTGAGACATATTTTAAAAATATTTATTTATTATGCATACATTGTACAGAAGAGGGTACTAAATGTCATCATAGATGGTTGTGAGCCACCATGTGGTTGCTGGGAATTGAACTCAGGACCGCTGGAAGAAGTCAGTGCTCTTAACCTCTGAGCCATTACTCCAGTCCCCAGGAAATTCCTTTCTTTGGTGCTTGTGATATCCAGGTTTCCTTTCTATTTTCATCCACTCACTGCCCATTAGTCACTCTTAACATCTGAGCCATCTCTCCAGCCCAAGTGACATATTTTTAGACTTAACTCCACATACCTCAGACCTACTCCATGTAAACTATTGAGTCCCTGTTGAATTGGTTATGGATTCCTGGAGAGAAATACATCAACTCCCCTTCATGAGAACAAAACATTAAGAGAAGGACAATACTACCTGTAAATTATTGAGAGTCACTGTACATAAGAAAGGGAAAGTCCCAAGCTCCAAGGTGGCTTAGTTCAGCATCCACTTCAGGCCAATCTGCTTTCCTCATCCCAACATCAAGACTGGGTCAGGTGTTCCTCTGGAGGCCTGCACTTGCTGGGGAGGAAATAAGGAGATGGGGAGAAGAGAGAGTGACTGGGAGGGGCAGGAGAGGGAAGGGAATTTGAACAAGGGGATACATGGATAAAAAGTGAGACTTTATTCATAATAAAAAAAATTTAAAAAGTTGTTTTGGCAATCCTGGCTTTCCTGTTATTCCAAATGAAATTGAGTATTGTTCTTTTTAGGTCCAAAAAATATTGTGTTGGGATTTTGATGGGCAGTGCACTGAATCTGTAGATTGCTTTTGGTAGAATTGCCATTTTTACTATGTTGATACTACCTATCCAGGAACGTGGAAGATCTTTCCATTTTCTGATATCCTCTTCAATTTCTTTCTTCAGTGATTTAAAATTTTTGTCAAATAGATCTTTAACTTCTTTGGTTATAGTTATTCCAAGGTATTTAATACTATTTGCAGCTATTATAAAGGGTGATGAAGAAAATGCATATTAAACTTTTATTAGTCATATATTTGGATTTCCTAGTATTTTCCATGTTTCTGCTGAGCTGCATGTGCAATGCATATGCAATGGCAAGTGAACACATTCGTCTCATTGTCTTACACTATTCCATTTTAGGTCTCTGCTCTATGAGTCCTGATATATAGTCATTATGGAATGTTAATGCATTTTCCAAATGTATTTTCATCTAACAGCTCTGCATTTTCTATTTGTCTTCTCCCCAATTTGATTGCTTAATTAGTTTATTTTTTCAGTAACCAAACTTTGTGCATTAAAATTTCCTTAGAAACCTTGTGGAACATTACTTTAACCATGTAAAGAAATATTACATTTCTTTATGCTACATTTGTTTAAGTTTTAAAGATGGATATTTTAATTATTATTTATATATTTATTTTTTGGTGATTTTACATCATGAACCTCATCAAACTCAGTTATCAGACCTCTCAAATTCATGCCCCCTACTGTAATCTCTGCATTTACAAAAAGTGTTCCATGGTAGATAAATTTATTTCCCATTTTACACTTATATATCTCTGTGTTTCAGAGTCTTTATAACTAAATTCTGAAATTTTAATAATTATGTCAATTAAGTTTTGTGAGCTACAAACCCTCTTATCTAGCATTTGTGAAGCTCATACCATCTCAATTAATTTTTACAAGAATTGTTAACTGTATGATTTACTTGTGGCCACTCATCCACCTACAAATATATCCACATATTTAACTACACACCTATGTGTAGGAGGCTTTCTAGGACTGCAAGCCCACAAATATTGACATGTACACTTAATAATAATTCTCAATGCTCAAGACTTTGGCTTGTCCCATTAGCTCCTGTAACCTAGTTGAACTTCTTTCTTTTCATCTACATTTTGTCTCAGAAAATTTTACCTTTCTTTCATTCTGCTTTTTTCTTGCCTGGCTGGCTGGTGGCTAGCTGGCCTAAAGTGTGTCCCTCTATATCTGCCTCATTCTTTCTTTTCCTCTCTCTTGGGTCTAGATTCCTCCTCCTATTTATAATCTCTACCTGCTAGTCCCAACTATTCCTCTACTGCCTAGCTATTTTCTGTTTAGATTTTTATTAGTCTAATTAGGTGCCTTAGGCAGGAAAGAAAAAACAAATGTGACATATCTTCACATAGTTAAATGCAGCATTATCAAATGTAATAAACCTTAATAGACTTAGTAGTCTTCAATATAAGTAAATTAAAAAGATTCCTCAAAACCTATGTATTTGCATTTTTTATTGTATAAATTGTATTTGTATTATGTGCTTTATGGACATGTACACACTTTTTAGGGTCTTAACATACTGTTACTTGAAATGCCCTAATCAATTTTTTAATTTGCTATATACATGGGACAAATGTAAACTTTACTGTTACTCTATAGCATTCTGTTGAATGAATATTTATGCATTGTAATTATTTAATCCTCCACTAAGTATTATTTATTTTGCTTCTAATATTTTAACTGTGAAAGCAATGCTGTAGTAAGCATACTTAGAATTGAATATTTTTAAATCAGAGAATGTGGGTTTTATGAATAAAGGAACATTTTGGGAACTAGTTAAATAGTGTTTCCCAACAAAGTACATCAATATGTATCACATATGATGTGTGCTTTAGTAATTAAAACTTACAAATTTCCTGAGAATACCATTGGTAAAAGTGATTGAAACATTGCCCCTAAAACTTAATTACATATTTAAATAAGTACTTGTTATAATTTATATTTTATCCCTTGAAATTTATGTTTATATGTATTTAGTAACATTTGGATTTGTTTCTCATAAAACATCTTTTCATTAGCTGCCATCTTTTATTAAAATTAGTTTATTTGTGTCTTGTCTATATTTGTATGTCAACACAGTTTTATCTTCAGCATTTATTTATCTTATTGTGTTTGGATTTTCTGATCTTTATATGCTTCAACATTATTGCCTGGATTTATCATAGTATAATATTAATGATGCTAGAGGATATTAGTGTCTATAATTACTGAAATTGACGCAAAGAGAAGCCTTTGATAAAAATTCAATATTACTTCATGTTAAAAGATAAAAGCAACTAGAAATAGAAATATATTATATCAAAAAAGACTATAAAAAAATTATTGGTGAACACTACAGTGAGTATGGAATATATGAAAATCTTGAGTGTGAAACCAGAACACATTGTTTTTGCTCTCACACATTTTCAAACACAGGCCTTGAAATCTGAGCTCCATTGCCGAAGACAATGCCCATACAACTTACTAAATATAGAGAGGCTAAGCTGATGTCTACATTGAAACTTTACCCCTGCCTTCTATTCATTTCAGTAGGATCATGTAATCTGGAGCTTGCCAAAAGAGAAACATATACACCAACCCAGTTACACAAATATAGATGAAAAAATCTACCCTGATTCCAAAATATGCTAGGGCAATGGTGGCACAAGACTTAAGGAGGTAAACAACCAATGTTTATTTGACATAAGGCCTATTGCACAAGACAGAATCCATACTTGACACTGCTTGGGTTACCAAGAACCAGAGACTAGACAACCCAGAGGCTTAGAATAAATCCAAATACTACTAGTTAAAAATTTAAAAAAAAAGAAAGGAAGGAAGAAAATGTAATGATAAAATAGATCATAATGATATTCTGTTATACTCATAGATCAGTGCCTTATTCAGCCATCATCAGAGAAAACTACTCCTGCAACAGGTGGGAACAAATACAAGGACCCATAGCCAGACATAAAGGGATGGGGAGGAAGAGGGAGAAGTCTTGGGACATGCAGCTCTAAATGGGATGTCTTTAGTAATACCCTCCCTTCAGAGCTCAGTAAAATCCTCAGAAGAGGAGGTAGAAGAGGTTTGGGAGCAAAAGGTGATGGAGGACACCAGAAGAAAAAGTCCCTATAACCTATAAGCTAACTGAGTAAAGAAAACTCCTATGATCTCACAGCAGTTGAAACAGCAAGCAAAGGACCTGTACCAGTGTGTGTGAGGTCTTCTACACATACAGTATAACTAATTTATTTAGTATTTTTATGGGACTTCTGGGTATGTGAATGAGTAGGTCTCTCATTTTTGTGCATTCTTTTGAGCTCCTACTCTTCTCTTGGCTTGGCTTGTCCAATTTGAATGTGATAGTTTTGTATTATATAATTATGCTCTATTATTATTTCTTAGAATCTGTCACTTTCTAATAATAGACAAAAATGGAATAGATCTAGGTGGGAGATAAAGTGGGAAGATGTTGAGAGGAATAGACCAAGCAAAACTCTAATAAAGACATATTATATGAAAAAGGAACCAATTTTCAATAAAAGAATAATTAAAAAAAGCAATAAGACATATGAATTATATTTTTTTTCCAGTAAACAACAACCCATGTGTCTTAAGCCAAAAGAGCAAATAAAGTGCATCTAGATCTTCTTCAAATCTCAATAAGAGGAGGAGGATGAGAAAGGAAGGAAGAAGAGAATCAGGAGGAGAAGGAAGAAAGAAAGAAACATAATAGAAAAAAAATGGAAGATAAAACATCTTAGCCAGAAAAATAATGAAAGAGAACAAGAAAGAAGAGATTATAAGTAATAAAGAAATGCATCAAATTTGTCTTTGTATGTAGACTATAAGATCCTAGTCTTATAAAACATAACAGAAGACTATAGGTTTAATAAATATTTTTCAGCAATGCAGCAGAATAAAAATTAATAAATATCAGTACCTTTTCTATATACAAGTAATAATTCAGAAATTTCAAAGAAAACATCCTATTCATAACAGCCTCAAAAGTAAAATAAACTTTTAAGCATAAATTTAACAAAAAATTTAAAATATATCTCTAATGAAACTATAAAATATTGAGAAGAGAAATTTTAAAAGGTTGTAGAAGATATAACAACCTTGTTTCTCAAGAGTAGCACAATTAATATTATATAATAGCTGTATTATTATGAGTGATAGAACAATAATCACAATCCTCATGAGATTATTAATAACATTCTTTCCAGAAATAGAGAAACAATGTTATAATTTACATGAAAACATGAAAAACTCAGACAAGCTAAAACAATCCTCAGAAAAATGAGCTAAGCAGAGGACTATGCCTGCCTTCAGATTAAATAATCATAGTATAAAAGACTGTGCCATACTGTCACATAAACAGATATATAGACTATAAAATATAGAAAAACATATGTCTACATAACTATTCAAACTGATTCTTTAAAAAATTTTCCAAAACAAATATTGGAGGAAAAAAAAAGAGTCTCCTTAACAAGTACTTCTGAGAAAACTGTATATTCATATGTTGCTATACGTTACAAAAGAAGCTAAGTGTAAAATATTTTCTAGCTTTTCACCCATCAGAGTAAGAGGTGATTAATACTCCATCCAGCCCAGGCAGAAATTCCAGTCTCTGGAACTCTAGCCCTGGGACACAGCCCATAGAACCCAACTCCCAGTCATCTCTGCCCTAAATCCAGGTCAACAGGGAAATCCCCTGTAGGCTAGAAGTCCCAGTTAAATCCAGTTTTCTGGACACTCCCAGCCATGCCCCATCCCCAAACACACACCATTACTAAGCAATTTCAGTGGCAACCTGAGTCCCATAGATCCTCTGCAAACTTCTGACCAAGAGTTTCATAGTTTCTATTGGACCAAGAACAGCTACCTAAGCCCCTCTATTCCTCAGCACCTACTGGATCAAAGTAGCCACTTGAGACCCACAGTTTGTCAGCACCTACTGGATTAAGAGGGGTCACTGTGACACAGAATACACAGTGTCTAAGTGGACTAAGAACTCAAATTGGACCAAGAGAGACTTCTGAGACACAAACACAGCCTGAACAGATTGTGTCCAAATTAGCATGCAGATAAAGAGAAATCCTGCAATGATCTGAGGAAGCAATAGGCAGATGCCAGTGTAAGAATACATATAACAAGACAGAGATAAACATGGTACCACAAGAAAGGAAGAAGTAAAGAAAGATTGCAAAGGGATTCAAAACAGGTATGTAACCACCTTCATTCAAATTGCAAATGTATTCGGAAATGAGGCCATTATGATTGTAATTAGGATGGTGTGACAATGAAGGCCTTACTTTGATATGACTAATCTGTTATGGTGAGCAGGGAGATAGCTCAGTCAGTGAAGTAAAAGTTCAAAGTCACAAGTTTAATCTCTAAATGCAGTTTTGTTTGTTTAAATAAAAATCTGGGAATAAAAAAAAAGAACTTCCTAGATTTCATGAAAATTAATCCACAGTGTACCCAAACTTATGAAAACAGTGCTAAGAGGAAAATTCATAACACTAGATGCCCATATGGAAGACCTAGAGAAATGTCACAAAAGAGACTTAACAGCAGAGCTAAAAGCTTTTAGAACAAAAGAAACAAACTCACCTAGAAGGAGTAGAAGGCAGGAAATAATCACACTCAGGGCTGAAATCAATACATTGAAATAGAGAACAATACAAAAAAATCAATGAATCAAAGAGGTGGTTCTTTGAGAAAGTTGACAAGATAGACAAACTCTTATTCAAACCTATCAAAAGGCAGAGAGAGAGTATTCAAATTAACAGAATTAGGAAGAACTAATAACAATACTCCTAAAAATGTTCTATACAATAGAAAACAAGGAAACATTGCCAAACTCTTTTTATGAGAATATAGTCACCTTGATACCCAAGTCACTCAAAAATTCAACAAAAAATGAGAACTACAGATCAATCTCTCTCATGAATATTGATACAAAAATACTTAGTAAATTACTGCCAAACCAAGTTCAAGAACATATAAAAAAAAATTATCCACAATGACCAAGTAGGCTTCATCCCAAAAACCCAATGATAGTTTAATATACAAAAAACTGTCAATGGTATCCATTATAAAAAACTTGAAAGAAAAAAAATCACATGATCATCTCTTTAGATTCTGAAAAGTCATTGGATAAAATCCAACACTCTTTCATGATAAAAGTCCTCCAGAGATCTGGAATAGAGTACAAATACCTAAACACAATAAAGGCGATATACAGCAATCCAACAGCCAGCATCAAACTAAATGGAAAGAAATTCAAAGCAATTTCTCTAAAATCAGCAACATGACAAGGCTGTTTTCTCCCCCTTCTGTATTCAATATAGCTCTCAAAATTTTAGTTAAAGCAATAAGAGAAGAGAAGATAAAGGGAATATAATTTGCAAAGGAAGAAGTCAAACTATCTCTATTTGCAAATGACATTATTGCATATATAAGAAACCTTCCCTCTCCCAAATTATAACAGGGATCTTTAACAGCTGATAAACATCTTCAGCGATGTAGCAAGGTACAAGATTAACTAAAAAAATTAATAGTCCTCCTATACATTAAAGATAAAGGGCTGAAAAAAATCAGGGACACATCACCCTTTATAATAGCTGCAAATATAATTAAATATCTTGGGGTAACTCTAGTCAAAGAATTGAAAGACCTATATAAGGAGAATTTTAAGTCATTAAAGAAAGAAATTTTAGAAGATATCAGGAAACAGAAAGATCTCCCATGGTAGGATCATAATAGTAAAAATGTCAATCTTACCAAAAGCAATATAGAGATTCAATGTAATCACCATCAAAAGACCTTGAAAGAACAATACTCAATTTCATATGGCATACAGGATTGCCAAAAAAAATCTGTTCAATAAAAGAACTTTAGGAGCCATCACCTTCTCTGACTTCAAGTTATGCTATACTATATAACTATACTATAGAGTTACAATAATGAAAAATAGCCTGGCATAAAACAAATTTGTGAATCAATTGAATTGAACTGAAGACTCAAATCTTAATCCACATAATATGGATACTTGATTTTTGACAAAGAGACCAAAATATCAAACCGAAAAAAGGTAATATCTTCAACAAATAGTGCTGGTAGAAGTGGATGGTAGCATGTAGAAGAATGCAAATAGATCCATATCTATTACCCTACACAAAACTCAAGTCTAAGTGGAATAAATACTTCAACATAAACCCAGGTATACCAAACTTGATAGCAAAGAAAATGGAAAATACCCTTCAACACATTGTCACAGGTGACCACTTCCTAAATATAATACCAATAGCACAGAACTAAGAACAACAATTAATAAATGGGGCCTCCTAAAATTAAGAAGCTCCTGTAAGAATACCATGGCCAATAAGCCAAAAAGAAAGTCCACAGAATGGGAAAAGTTTTTTACTAGCCCTACATCTGACAGAAGACTGCTCTCTTAAAAATATATAGACCACTCAAAAAAGTAGAGGTCAAAAATCTAAATAACCCCATTAAAATTGGGGTTCAGAGCTAAAACAGAAATTCTCAACGGAAGAATTTCAAATGACTGAAAGACTCTTAGAGAATTGCTCAACATCTTTAGCCATCAGAGAGATGCAAATAAAAACAACTCTGAAATACCATCTTACACCTGTCAGAATGGCTAAAACCAAAAACACAGATATCAGCCTATGCTGGAGGAGATGTGGAGCAAGGGGAACAGTCCTTCGTTGCTGGTGGGTGTGTAATCTTGTGCAGCTACTTTGGAAAGCAGTGTGGTTCCTTAGAAAACTTGGAATCAATCTCCCCAATAATTCAGTAATACAACTATTGGGCATATACTCAAAGGATGCACAATCTTACACTACTGGCATTAGATCAAATATGTTCATAGCAGCATTATTCATAATAACCAGAAGCTGAAAACATCTTAGATGACCCTCAACTAAAAAAAAATAGATTAGAAAATTATGGCACATTTACATAATTGAGTACGACTCAGAAGTAAAAATTAAAAAATAAATAAACATCCTAAAATGTTCAGGAAAATCGATGGATTTAGAGAGTATTATCCTGAGTGAGGTAATACAGGCCAAAAAAACATAGATATGGGATGTACTTATATGTGGATCTTAGACAAAAACATAGAATATTCAAGGTGTAAACCACAATCCATGAACGGCAAGGTAACAGTAGGCACTTTAGAGATACCTTCATGGATCCCCTGGGAAAGGGAAATAGAGAAGATCTCCTGAGTAAATTGTGATCCTAATGGGGTATGAGCAAGGGGAGGTGGAACAAATCATGAGAGAAGAAGATGGTGGAGTTAGAGGAGCACCAGAAAGGAATAATTAAAATAAATAGGTATCTTGACAGAGGGAGCCACCATAGGATCAGAAAGAAACCCAGTGCTATGGAAACCTCAAAGTAATCCAAAGACGTCCCTGGCAAGGATACCAAACAATAGTAGAGAGGGTGCCTAAATAGAACTTCCCCTATAATCAAATGAATAACCACCCTAATTGTCATTAGAGAAAATTCATCCATCAATAGATATAGGCAGAAGCAGTGATCCATAGCTAAGTACCAGGTCAAGCTCAGGGTCCAGGTGAAGAGAGAGAGAGGACAGAATATATGAGCAAAGAAATAAGAATCACGAGGAGGAGACCCACAAAGAAGGCTGACCTGAGCTACTGGAGCTCACTGAGTCTGAAATAATTGCTGAGGAAACTTCATGGAAAGAAACTAAACCCTCCAAATGTAAATGACTATCAAAAGGCATGGGCAGTAGAATCTTGTGGATCCTCTTGCAATAAAATCAGAATATGTTCCTACTGCATAAACTGACATCTTGAAGCCCATTCCCTACAGAGGAACTTCTAACTCAGCCTTAATATTGGGATGAGGTACTGAGAACCTACCTTGACTGCATAAACCAGACTGAAATGACACACCTTGGGACTCATTGGCATCCTTGGGGAATGGGTTAGGGGATGGTGTGGGGAGAGGCTGAGGGAGGACTGGGAGTGACTTGGAGGAGGTCAGGGAAGGAAGCAGTGGTAAATATGGAAAGAACATTTTTTTCTTTTTTTAAATTTATTTTTTAAGGATTAGACACAAACGGCAAATTCTTAACCAAATTAAACAAAAAAGGGAAGACTTACATCAGTGAAACTAGAAACTGAAACACAAACATCCTAACAGATATGAATGAAATTCCTGAAAATCATAAGGACAGGCATTATAAATTAAGGATTCGGAAAAAAAAACTGGTGAGTTTTTAGATAGCAAAATTAAACCTAAATTCAATGAATGATTTTAATAAATGCATACTTTGTAACCTTGAAATACTGAAAATCCCAATAAGATACTCCATACTAAAAATAAAAAAACAACAATAACAAAAACAAACACAGGAAAATATGAACTTACTACTGAATTCTACTATAACTTAAAGAACTATGACAAATACATATATTATTCCGTAAAGCTTAAAAAAATAAACCAAGTCTTTAAAAGTTACAAAGACAATGAAATCCTGATATTAATCATACTATTTCTTTTCCTTTTTTTAGCTTTTGTCATATATATATTTATTATTTGGTGTTTTTGCATCATACATCCCATCAAATTCAGATATCAAACCTCTCAGTATCATGTCCACTCTTATGATTTCCCCATTTACAAAACTGCCCATTCATGCTGCTCATTTGCTTACTGAAGCATAATTAATCTCCTTGTGGCCAGACCCTTAAAGAAAACAAGACTTTCCTTACCCACCACTCTGCCAGAAGCCATCAATGCATTAGCTCAACTATGTTTGTAGCAGCATTATTCATAATAGCAAGAACCTGGATGTCCCCTAACTGAGGAATGAATTAACAAGCTGTGGTACATCTACGCAATGGAGTACTTACTCAGCAGTAAGAAAAAATGATATCCTAAAATCTGCAGTCAAATGGATGGATATGGAGACTATCCTTCCATGTGAGGTATCACAATCCCAGAAAGAGAAGCAGGGGATGTACTCACTTATTAGTGGACTTTAAAAAAATATATAAAAAGAGAGACATATCATTGTACACAAGAACTCAAGGATAAAATGTAGGGAAAATATTTTTAAATAAAAAAATTAAAAACAACACTTGCAATTCACATGAGAATTTCAATAACATTCTTTCCAGTAAAAGCAACTATAAAATTCACATGAAAACCCAAGAGACTTCAACAAGCCAAAGCAATCTTGAGAAAGATGAGCTAGGCAGAGTACTATGCTTGCTTTCAGGTTGAATAATCATAGTATCAAATACAGACACATAAATAGATATATAGACCGATAAAATAGAAAAGACATAGTATTAAGACCATATAACTATTCAATCTGCTTCTTGAAAAATTTGCCCATAACAAACACTGAATAAAAAAAGAGAGAGTCTCCTTAACAAGTACTTCAGGGAAAATTGTATATCTATATGTTGCTACACAGAGCAAAAGAAACCATTAAAAGTATAAATATATTTTTACCCAACTTGAGGAAATATTTTCCAGATATTAATTAACCCAATTGGATATTAATATATAGAGTACATAAATAACTCAAGTAAACACAAAGTGCAAAAAAATGAACCATTGGGCAAATGAGCTGAAAAAATACTTCTCAAAATAAGTACAGTTAGTTAATAAATATATTAAAAATGTTCAACTTCAAAGCCTTTGTAGGCAAGTGTGAAACAGAGGAAAGTAATTCATTCTATGACATTGGAAAGAGAAGTGTTCTTTAGATCCTGCAATTGAATTACTCTTTTCTTCTTTATTTTGTAACTTTTATCTTATGAAAATTAGATAAATAGCATTATATATTTTTTAACATAATTAATTAACTATATAATATCATAATGAAGATAATAATTAATTAATAATATAACATAATTAAAATTACATTGCTTAATAATTTGAAAGACAGAAAAAATGAGATATGTGAGAAAAAATAATATTCTCTACCTTATCTTTTCTTTATCATTAAGTTTGACAATTATCTTAAGGCAGACTTATTTGAGGGCCTCAGGCACTTTATACAAACTGTCCTTCAGTTCCATTCATTATTCCAATTAATCACTGCTGGATGTCTCCCTAATCTCTAGCTGTATTGCCTTCGGGCTTTTATGACTATTTGGATTCATCTTTGTTGTAATAATCTAATTTAGAAATGTCAGAAACAAGTTACTATATAGTTTTAGAAAATTGTGGAAGTCACATGATATAAATAATGATTTTAATATTTCTGGATTAGACTGACCCTGAAAATTTTCTCATATTTTCTGTTGATGCGTTTATACAGCTGCTTTCAAAGTAGGATAAAACATTTCTTATAGATATGTTTGAATTATCACCTTAAGTAATGGTATGCTGGTAGAGTAGCTAATACAACTGAATTGGCATGTTTGACTCAAAAAAAAAAATAGAAAACACACCTTTGATGTGAGCACCACAGCATTACTTGTGGGGTTTTCTTGACTTCAGTGACATAATGAAACACTCTGTGTCACCATGAACTCCAGAAAGTAAATGCCAGTATGGGGAAGTGTCTTATGTATAGTATTCAGTACTTTGGCCAAAGGTTGTTGTTCAATTTAACTGATGTCAGGTGCTAGTTAGAATCTGAGTTTTAGACAGGTGTAGTGGTAGTATGTGGTAGAATGTTTTCTGTATGATGTAAATAAAGTAGCTGTTTTCGCCCATGCACAGCACCGTAGAAGTGGGTGGAGAATCAGAGGGCAGGCAGATAGGAAAGGGTGGAATTAGTCACTCTCCATCCGACCCCCAAGAGGAACAGACATGTAGAGGTACTGGCTAGCCATGGGCTGGGAGCCACGTAGTGGGCAAATCAATAGAAATGGGTTGAATTAAGATGAAAGAGCTCCCTAGTAATGTGCTTAAGATATGGGCCAAACAGTGTAAAAGATAAAAGCATGTGATTTCATTTCTTTGGGGGACAAAAGCCACGGGGGTGCAGACCAGGTTCCAAACCTCCGCCACGGGCCGTGCCAGGTACAAACCTCCCGGACCCAAAATGGGCGGGCAAAAACTTATTACAACAGTAGTATGCCTCTTTATTCCCAGAACTCTGAAGGCAGAAACAAGTGGATCACTGTGAGGTAAAGGCCAGCCTGGTTTACAAAGAGAGTTTCTAGACAACCAGGATTGTTATTCAGAGAAATCTTGTTTTGAAACCAAGTACCATGCAGAGAATATGATATGAGGTCAAGCATCTCAAGAACTTTCCAATAATGATATTTCATAATAGAGATAATATCCATGGACACAATGAAGATTTTTTAGTTGTCCCTTTGGTTACTTTGGGATGTCTAATTCTTTGTGAAGAAAAAGATCTAAACACTTTTCTACACACAAAAATTATAAGAGTAACCTTTCAAATTTTTAAAAATATCTTGTAGCAGGATACAGTACTGATACATCAGTAGCTCTCCTATACACTAAAGACAAACAGGCTGAAAAAGAAATAAGAGAAATATCACCCTTTATAATAGCTTCAAATAGCATTAAATATCTTGGTATAACTAGAACCAAAGAAATAACAGATATTTGGCAAAAACTTTAAATCATTGAAGAAAGAAATTGAAGAGAATACCAGAAAATGGAAAGACCTCCCATGCTCCTGGACAGGTAGGATCAACATAGTAAAAATGGCAATCTCACCTAAAGCAATCTACAGATTCAATGTAATTCCCATCAAAACACCAACGCAACTTTTTACAGGCCTTGAAAGAATAATACTCAATTTTATTTGGAATAACAGGAAAGCTAGGATTGCAAAAACAATTTTGCTCAACAAAAGAACCTCAGGAGGCATCACCATCCCCAACTTCAAATTATACTATAGAGCTACATCCTGATACTGGCATAAAAACAGATTTGTGTATCAATGAAATTGAATTGACGATCCCGACATTAACCCACACACCTATGAATACCTGATTTTTGACAAAGAGGTCAAAAATATTCAATGGAAAAAAAAGATAGTATCTTCAACCAATTGTGTTGGCATACCTGTATGGAAGTATGTAGAAACAAGTAAATAGATCAAAGCCTATCACCCCACATAAAACTCAAATCCAAGTGGATCAAAGATCTCAACATAAGACCATCTACACTGAACTTGATAGAAAGCAAAATGTGAAATACCCTCCAACGACTTGGCACAGGTGGCCACTTCCTAAATATAGCACCAGTATCACAGACACTAAGAACGAAAATTAATAAGTGGAATCTTCTGAAACAGAAATTTCTGTAAAGCAAAGGACACAGTCATTAAAACAAATGATGGATAACAGAATGGGATTTTCACCAACCCTACAAGTGATAGAGGACTGATCTTTTAGAATATATAGAGAACTTGGGAAATTAGATCCCAAAAACCCTTAATAACCCAATCAAACAATGGAGTTCTGAAGTAAAAAGGGCATTTGCAGCAGAAGAATCACAAATGGCTGAAAGACACTTGAAAAAAATGCTCAACATCTTTAGCCATCAAAGAAATGCAAATCAAAACAACTTTGAGATACCACCTTACACCTGTCAGATTGGCTATGATAAAAGACACAGATGACAGCCTATGCTGGAGAGGTTGCAGAGAAAGGGAAACACTCCTCCATATTTGGGGGAGTGTAAGCTTGTTCAGCCACTCTGGAATGCAGTATGGTGGTTTCTCAGAAAACTGGAAATCAATCTCCCCAAGGATATACCCTAAAGATGCCCATTCGCACTCCAAAGTCATTAACTCAACTATGTTCATGTTCGTAATAGCAACAACCTGGAAACAACCTAGATGCCTCTCAAGTGAGGAATGGATTAACAAACTGTCGTCCATCTACAGAATTTGAAGGCAAATGGATGGGTTTGGAGAATATCCTCCTGAGGGAGGTATCTCCAACCCAGAAAGATAAGCATGGTATGTACTCACTCATTAGTGTATTTTAAGCAAAGACATGCTTTTTGTTTTTCATTGAAAGATGAAGGGTAAATAAAGTGATTTAAAACACATACACAAAATCAAAATTTCTGGTTAGCTGTGACCTACTGTGCTTTCTTTATCTTTAGCTGAGCCTAACCTGGCTTGAGAAGCTTTAGATTTTATTTTTTATTTTGCATGTATTTTAGAGAAAATAGAAGTTTTATTACTGTATAGGTTTTTTGTTATCTGTTCTGAATATTTTGCTTCTTTATACAATGCTTGATATTGACTTTCAAAAAAATAAAAATTAAAAAAAGAAAAGAAAAGAATTGGAGCAGGCTATAGAGTGCAGAAAATATAGTACTCATGAGAGAACACTATGTTCCAGGTGCTGATCTAAATCCTAGTACTGACACCTTCAATCCTCACACAGTCTTGATGTGTGGGAAAACATTTTTCTACTTCACAGGTGTATATAAGTCATGCAACTTGTCCAGTGTTACTATCTGGAATTCTAATACAGACAGTACAGATGTTGAGTCCAGTGGTCCAAACCCGTTGCTGTTTTGTCTTTCAGTTTTTCATTTAAGAGTTTATAAAATTATTTATATATGTAAAAAATTTCTTAGTAGGATCTAGCAATGTAATTTTTATTTTATATGCATATTAAATCCTTCACCCTTAAAATAATTCCAAATCTGCCTTAGTGAATGAAATAATGGAGGGTAAAGAAGTATCAATTTTAGAAATAAATAACTAGTTAATATTTTGAATTTTTTATCTGTCCTGTGTGTATCTGTTTCCATGGTTCTAGTTTCTTGTATTAAAGAGAGGAAGCAAATAAATAGAATGAACATCTTTCTGTGTCTGTGTCTATGTAAGGACTCCCTGCATAGCCACTAAGCATAGCTTGGGCTCCAGCCACTGGTAGTTCGGTTCTGTTCATCAGGTGCCTCTTCATTCCCTCTTTCATCTTGGTAGTTGAGTAATGTTTTATGAACTCTAAATGGGTTTCTCTATCATTCCTTACTCATAAGCTGGGAAAATAGCTTAGGTTCAATTTTATCAATCATTAATACACATGACTATTTTATCCTTGAGGCCATGATTGATGTGACCTCTTCACTTTCTGAGTATTTTTCTCTTATTCATTTCCTAATTTAGGAGACTTTTCTTTTAATTTAAATTATCTTTGTATTTGATAGAATCACCCTTTCTTGTACGTTCAGTAATTGTAAAGATGATTTTAATCCTTCATTTTGATTCCTCCATTTCCCTTTCTGAAATGCATATATTTATTGTACATGATCCTGGGTTTAATTTCTTACTCACGTACTTAATAAACTGGGAACATATTTTCAAACCTCTGTACTTAATTTCCCCTCCCCTCATTAGTCCCCTTCAGTCATATAAACAGTTTTACTCAACTGTTATCCCATACATACATAGATGATTTTATGTGTCTACATAAAATATAGAAGACACAAATGAGATAAGCCATATTTATCTTATGAATCTAATTTAGTTTGCTCGATCTCATAATCTTGTGTGGATTTTCACACAAACACCCTAATTTTATTATTCTTAAGGACAGAAGAAGATAATATTGTCTATATACATTTTCTTTTAGCATTTTTTTGTTGATGGTCACCTAACTTAGCTCTTCTTAATATTGTTTGAGTGTTTAATTGCTTTTATTCGTTTGAAGATCACATGAGATTGTCCTGAAGTTAGAATCCTGTGTCTTATGAGTCAGCGTTCATTTTTGCATTTCTTATCAAATTGTGGTTATGATACTTGCTTTATTGTTGTTTTTCCTTTTTATTTATTTTGTTTTGGATTTCTCTTTGTATCTTTGCTTGTCCTAGAACTCACTCTGTACACCAGGCTGGCCCTAAACTCAGAGATCTATCTGGTCTCTGCCCTCCCCCTGCCCAGTCCTGGGACTAAAGGTGTGTGCCACCACCACCCAGTGATAATACTTATTTTCTAAATATATTAATTACACTTAAAAATTATGTTCTTCTGGATGCACAGACTAATTGTGCTTAGGGAAAATGCCCTCAAAGCTTTTTACCACTATAATCTCTATTCCCCTGCAGCCTATATTACATGTGTCAGAGAAATCTGGTAAATGCCTACAAAATACAGCTGTATTTCAAGAACTCCAGCTTGTTATTTATCTTTTCTAAGAGCTTTACTGGTGTCTAGAAGTAATACAAAATGCTAATTATTTTAGAGTTTTTTTTTCTCTGTAAGAAGTAGCAAAAAGTATATAGTTAGATTTTGTCATATTAACCACCTTTTGTTAATAAAATACTGGAAGCATAATATAACATCCAGTAATAACACTAACAAATTTAAATGTGTCTCTATCACCAAAATTATTTTTAATTAAACAGTGATTTGTTCTTCAGATTCATAATCTGCACTTATGAATGTGCAGTTTGACACATTCTCTTCCAAGATTGCACTGCATTAGGTAAAGTAGTAGAAATAATTATTCCTTTCATTATGTATAAAAAGTTTTCTTTGACTATGAAGATTTGTCATTTAACAATTTTTTAAACTAAATTATTTTCTTTGGATTAATTAATTTTTCTATTGTTTGGGCATATTAAATTAAAACTGATACAATTGCAGTCTTCTATATAAACATATTGGTGTATTAAAAACACCCAGATTTTGTGTTTTTCCTAAGAATGTATGATATTTGAAAACTTGAAGTAAATTAAGAATATGCATACATTAATGTACAAGTGAACACAGTATGACCGAAATGTACAAAACATAAAGAGTGGCCAAATAATTAGTTGTACATATTGAAATTCCAAGTCTTTAATTCTACTTACCTTTCACATCTCATCCATAAAGGCTGGTGCCCTCCTTTTTGAAATAGGTAAATATCTTTTCTCTAAAGGCTTGCTTTTTCCTGTGTCACAGCCTCTTTACTTCTTGAAATTAATTCTTTTCTTTTACCATTAATAGATTCTTTCCTATGTCGTGATCATGACTTACCTTCTGTGTCCTCTTCCCAGTTCCTCCCTGGGTCCCTCTCATCCATTTCTGTCTATTGTCAGAAAACAAACTGACATCAAAGGAATAATAGTAAAATAAAATAGAGTAATTTAAAACAAAACCAAACAAAATAGAATAGGATCAGTAAAGCAAACATATGGAAAAGAGCCAAAGGAAAAAGCACAAGGAACAGATATAGACACAGAGACATATTCATTCACACCCTCCAGAAGTCTATATAAAAATGGAAGCCATAATATATCCCAGAGGACCTATATGGTAAAATACAAAAACGAACGAAAGGCTCTAACGTGACATTATGAGGCAATGAACCTCCAAAGATGTCATTGTGTTGGTTTTCTTTCTCCATCTACATCTGAGAATGCAGTCTATCTATAACAGAGAAATCCTCTGGCCAATGAGAGCAGGTGCAGAGACCCACAGTCAGAAATTATGCAAAACAAGAGTATAAATTGGAGGTCTCCATCGTATCCTATCCCTCGGGATCAGGAACCTTGTGGAAGAAGTTGTACTATAGGAATCAAAGGGGATGCAAAACAGCAGGAAAATCCAGTCATTTGGGCTCATAAAGAAGCGACAAGAATGGGCCCTGCTGCTTGGGATCAGAAACACCCTGGACTGACCCTTCGGATCCCACTCCAACTATAGGAACACCTGACTCACTCTTGAGGGAGGGGAGACAAAACTGGATTTGCCAGGAGTGGAGACAGATCTAAGCATTATTGGGTCAGTAGGACCATAGGATTGTCTGCTGCCTGCCCAGGGAGGGGATGGGGAGCTGTGGAGAAGAAAAAATGACCTGATGTGGCGGGAGGGGGAAGGGACCTTGAATGGGGATGGCAAAAAAAAAATTCAGAGGAAAAGCTGAACACAAAGTAAATATACATGTAGCATTATCACCCTTGATAAGTCATGCTTATGATTTTTATCTTCTTTATAGTTATTGTTAACTTATCAGCATTTTAAATTCATTTTACTGTTTTTCTTGATAAATACAAAATAAATAAATAAATAAAAAAAGAATGGGCCCTGCATGGGTCTGTACTTTTGCATATCTGTTATGGCTATTAGTCTGATCTTCTTGTAGGACTTTTAACAGTGGGTACAGCTTTGTCTCTGACTCTTTTACCTGCTCTTTGGACTCTTTTTTCCCCTCCTATGGGGTCACATTGCCCAGCCTGGATATGAGAGCTTTTACCTTGTCTTATTGTGTCTTGTGCTGTTTTTCATTGTTGTTGCCTGAAGGTCTGCTCCTATCTGATCAGGAAATGGAGGGGTAGTGGGTTTCCAAAATAGGGGAGGTGGGGATGGCCTGCGAGGAATGGAAGAACAGGAATCTGTTTCAGGATGTATTGTATGAGAGATGAATCTATTGTTTTTCAAGAGTTATTTGTTTCTTCTGTGAGACTTCCTTACAGAAAACTAAATTTTTTTTTGTTATAAAACTTTATTTATTTATTTATTTGCCTTGGTGTTTGCCTGGAACTGGAACTACAGACAGTTGTTAGCTGCCATGTGGGTGCTGGGAATCGAACCCTGGTCCTCTGGAAGAGCAGACGTTGCTCTTAACCGCTGAGCCATCTCTCCAGCCCCCAGAAAACTAAATTTTTATTTGCAAGTGATCATCATTTCTAGATAGATTCTGGTATAGGGATGAGGATATGTCTCTCCTCCTTTCAGCTTTAGGACCTTATTTTGTACAGCCCCATGCAGGCCTTCTGCATATTGGTTCAGTCTCTCTGAGTTACTATGAGCTTTGATCATATTGATTTAGCCGGCCTTGTTTCCTTGGGTGCCCTCCCTTCTCTGTGGTTCTTACATTCTTTCGACCTCTCCTTCCAAGGCATTCCCTGACACCCAAGGGAAGGGGAGGGATTTTATGGGGACAACCCATTTAGGGCTGAGCATTATATGGTCTCTCATTCTTTGTATAATGTGTGGCTGTGAGTCTGCGTTTGTTCCCATCTACTTTAGGAGGAAGCTTTTCTAATAATTAGCTGAGCAAGGCACTGATTTATGAGTATGGTGAAATGTCACCTGGAGTCATTTTATTGCTATGTTCTTTTAATGAAACAGTAATTTTTGGTTTCTCTTAGGTATCTGGATTATCTAGTCTCTGGTAAAGTGTCAGGGATGGGTTTTCTATCTCCAGTAGAGGGTCTTAAGTCATGTATTGGTTAAATATTCCCACATGCTTTGCTTCACATTTGCACAAATATATCTTGTTTGCAAATCACCACTTTAAGTCATGGGATTTGTAGCTGGGTGGATGTTTAATTTTTCTTTGGTAAAGTGAAGAATTTCTTCTTGCAACAAAGACACTAGAATGCAGGAATGATAGCTACACACATAGGTAACAACTCAACTTCTCTGTGTTGATTGGGTTGTTTAGGAATTCTCTACAGCAATAAGGCCCTGATCTCAGTTTGTGGAGAGCAACCTGTCATAACAACCTGGCTTATTTGGCAGTTCCTATCAGACCCCTTTGTCCAACAACTCATTTAACTGTAACTCATTCTATGTACTGGAAGCTTCATTTGGTAAAGGAAATGTCCATTTGGGGCTCTGTCTGCTGTTATTTGGCCATTTTATTTAGATCACAGTTATTTTAGGAAGCTTCTAGTGTATTAGGTTTCCATAGTACAGCTCAAAGACCCTTAAGTTTGTTTCTCCCTCTATTCTCTCCCTATTCTCCGTTTTTTCCTTTCAATCCTAATTTATGGCTCTATTCTAGGCCCTTGTTTTATCCAAATATAATTATACTTTATGTTTCCCCTTCTGAGGGAGATCTTTCAGTCAGTGCCCCCACCCCTTACTGAATATACAAGCTCTGAAGTTCTGTGATTGTAGCTTGCCTCAGTAGCAGCTGAAATCAGCATATAACTGAATACATATGACATTTCTTCCTGGGTCTGGATTACCACACTTAGGATGGCTTTTTTAGTTCTATCTTTATATACCTGTCTATTTCAATTTCTTAAATGGCCAAGTTATGTTTCATTATTTAAAAAGCAGAAAGTTCCATATTTTATCTATTCATTCCTCTGTTGAGGGTCATTTAGATTGATTCAAATTCATGACTATAACTAATAGAGCAGCAATGAACATGATTGAGTATATCATCACTTGCCCTTGATCTAGTAATTGCTGTGTTCAAAATGTGGTTCAGTTTAGTAGGTCTCTTTGACAATCCAGTAACTGGAAGCTGGAGTGGTCAATGAGACTGATGATCCATTATGTAAGTTTGCCCTTATTGCATATAAGGTCTGTCAGTTTTCTAAGTAGATATAGTGCTGATCATGAGTATTAACGCATGAATCTGGGTTCAAACTAAGAAATTGATGTGGATTTCATCATCCAGTTCATCTTCTTTCAAGATAGTTTACTATATAAGCTTTGGTTAATACATTATTTTTCTCTCTTTTTATTTTCTAAAAATTGAAGAATTTTTCCATTGGCTACAGTTTCTTGGAGCATTAAACACCTGTTATATTTCCTTCTGTATTTTCCACTTTCAGTAGGAAACATATTGAATTAAATCTGAACAGTCTTTTGTCCTTTTATGTCATAAAATTATTCCCACAGTGAGGTTATCCTTGAGGCCTGCAAATAAATCCCTAGAAAAATTATAGCACAGATAGCATTGCATCAATAGTATTTTAATGATAATTTCTTTCATAAAATATAGGATATATTAGTCATGAAAACAGAAAAGTAAAAATTCCACATAACTTTAAAACTACATGTGAATATTAGTGAAAAAATTAGGTAGAAAGAATATTTAATCAACCAAGACACTTGAGAAAAGAAGTGACAGTAACTTTGTAATTAGAAATAATTTCAATATGCATGTTCAGAAATGTAATCAAAGTAACTTAATATGTCCTTTATTAATACTTTGAAAATTAATGACTTCAAAAATACTGATCATTTAACTTGGCTTTTCAAATATTTAAAATAAAGCAATTTTTTGCTTCTTTTAAGTCTTCAAGATGTTTTGTTAAGGTTGAAGAATACAAAAATACCTTTTCTAAAAATAAAAGTATAAATAAAGAAAAAATGGGCTCAGCATATGATATTACTACACAGGTTTTGTTACTCACAATATCCAGAACATAAAATATTTCCCTCAGACGAGAATGGTTTCCAGAAGTAACATACTTAGTGAGTAAATATTTTATTTTTATTTTAATAATTAAAACTGAATCATAGAGGACTTGCAAATAAAAGAAGTCATGCACTGGAATTAATCAGATCCAAACTTGATCCATATCAGCAAGCTTCCATATGATCAGAATAGTCATCCTGAAATTGTAATGATTCACACTGGTTTGTTGTGACACATTCAGAGTCAAATGCATTTTTATTAAATTTTCTACCACCGACATGCTAGATTCATGACATTTAAATCTATAAAAACAATACACTGAAACACCTCTTTCATGACTCAAGTGTTATTAACTTCATTCAGTCCACGCTTAACATCCAATATTTATCCTTTCTTGTTTTTCTTTCTATATGTTGTACAATACCCACTTGAACATTTGTACACATGCAAACACAAACACCCACACACCCACACACATGTGAGTGAGTGCATCCATCCATATGTTCTAACATCCATATATAAGTAATAACGTGCATTTTTTCTTTCTGATATTGGTTGTATATTTTAACCATTTTGCTACAAATGTTGTGATTTCAATTTTCTTTAAAACTGCTGTAGTTTGTTTTATACATGTTCCAAATTTTCACTATCTATTGATAGACAAGTAAGGCAGCCTGTTTCTTTGCTATAGTAAATAAAGCATCAATAAACATGGCTTTAATTATCTCTGTGGTTGGTTATAATGTTAACTAGGTATATGTCCAGGAGTAGAACACCTGGGTCATATAGTAAGTTCTACTTTTCACTTTGGAGAAATTGCCACACTGATCTTCACAGTGACTGTATTAATTTATAGTCTTACCAATAGTGAATAAGGATTCCTCTTTCTTCCTGTCTTCTCCAACATTTTTTGCCCTACTTTTTGATGATAGCCATTTTGGCTGGGATAAAGTTACTTTGACAGTTGTTGTTAAGGGTACTGAACAATAAAAAGTAGTTAATGGCCATTTGTGAGTGTGTGTCTGTGTCTCTGTGTATGTGTGTTTAACCATTTACTTAGCTCATTTTTACATTTGTTAATTGGCAGATATATTTCCTTGGTATTGAATTTCTACTATTTCCTGAAAATTCTGGATATTAGTCCTTTGTCTTAGTTGTTGCTGTTTCTACATGCTTTGCTGTGGACTGCTTGATCTGCTGATTGTTTCCTTTTTTTAATATGACCTCATCTGTTAGCACACAGGTCTAGTTTCTGAGCTATTTAGACTTTTATTCAGAAAGTCATAGCATACCTCAAACATCTTGAGGAGTTTTCCCTAAACTTTATTCTATGTGTTTCCATTTTTAAATTAAGTTTGTTGATCCATATTCAATTGATTTTTGAAGGCGGAAGATATGATCCTAATTCTAATCTTCTGCAGACAGAACTTCCATTTGCCAGTACCATTTACTGAACAGACTATCATTTTTCCAATGAATGTTTTGCCTCCTTGTAAAAGTTAAGTGGTCATGAATTTTTCGTTTTATTTCCAGGTTCTCTATTCTGCTCTTTATTGTACCCATCTATTTTTATGCCAAATTTAAAAAGCTCTATAATATAATTTAGTATCATAATACTTTTGCTTAGTTCTCACTCTTCAGTATTGCTTTGCTTATTCTTAGTGTTTTGCAATTCTCGTGAATTTTTGCAATTAATTTTCTTAATGTTTGAAATATGATAGTAAAGTTCCAATAGGTTTTAATTTAATTATGTAAATGAATTTCATATTTTCATTTACATGATATTCATTTTGTCAACCCTGGAGCATGGCATGTCTTTCTATTATCTACAATCTTCTGCAATTATTTTAGCAATGTCTTGAAGTTTTGGTTGTAGGAGTTTATACATCAGAAGTAAACAATGTCATAATTAATGTAATAGCCAATTAAACATCAAGAAAATATATAAGATTAGCTTCAGGAGATCCCATTAATTGACTATTGATCTTATTGTCTGTGCCACTGGTGTTATATTTAGGAAGTGGTCGCATGTGACGATTCGTGGAAGTATATTTCCCACTTGCTTTTCTATCAAGTTTAAAGTGTCTGGGTTTATGTTGAGGTCTTTGTTCCACTTGGATTTGAGTTTTGTGCAGGGTGACAAGCTTGTATCTATTTGCATTTTCTACACACTGCCATCCAGCTATACCAACACCACTTGTTAAATATACTATCTTTTTTCCATTGAATATTTTGGGCCTCTTTGTCAAAGATCAGGTGTTCATAGGTTTTTGGGTTAATGTCTGGATCCTCAATTCTATTCCATTGACCCACAAGTCTGTTTTTATGCCAGTACCAGGCTGTTTTTATTACTTTAGCTCTATAGTATAACTTGAAGTCAGGGATGGTAATACCTCCTGAGGTTCTTTTGTTGAGTAAAATTGTTTTGGCAATCCTGGCTTTCCTGTTATTCCAAATGAAATTGAGTATTGTTCTTTCAAGGTCCAAGAAATATTGTGTTGGGATTTTGATGGGCAGTGCATTGAATCTGTAGATTGCCTTTGGTAGAATTCCCATTTTTACTATGTTGATCCTACCTATCCAGGAACATGGGAGAGCTTTCCATTTTCTGATATCCTCTTTAATTTCTTTCTTCAGTGATTTAAAATTTTTGTCAAATAGGTCTGTTACTTCTTTGGTTATAGTCACTCCAAGGTATTTAATACTATTTGCAGCTATTATCAAGGGTAATGCTTCTCTCATTTCTTTTTCAGCTATTCTTTCTTTAGTGTATAAAAGGGCTACTGATTTCTTTGAGTTAATCTTGTATCCTGCTACATTGCTGAATTTGTTTATCAACCATAGCAGTTTCTTGGAAGAATTTTGTGGGTCACATATGTATACAATCATATCATCTGCAAATAGAGATAGTTTCACTTCTTCTTTTCCAATTTGTATCCCCTTAATCTCCTTTCATTCTCTTATTGCTTTAGCTAAAACTTTGAGAACCATGTTGAATAGATAAGGGAAGAGAGGACATCCTTGTCTAGTTCCTGATTTTAGTGGGATTGCCTTGAGTTTTCTCCATTAAGTTTGATACTGACTGTTGGCTTCTTGTAAATTGCCTTTATTATATTTAGATATTCTTCCTGTATTCCTGATCTCTCCATGGCTTTAATCATAAAGGAGTGTTGGATTTTGTCAAAGGCTTTTTCAGCATCTAAGGATATGATCATGTGGTGTTGTTCCTTTCGTTTGTTTATATGATGGATAACGTTTATGGTTTTTCGTATGTTAAACCAGCCCTGCATTTTTGGGATGAAGCCTACTTGGTCATGGTAGATGATAATTTTTATACATTGTTGTATACATTTTGCTAAAATTTTGTTGATAATTTTAGCATCAATATTCATGAGGAATATTGGCCTGTTGTTCTCCTTCTTTGTTGTGTCTTTGAGTGGCTTGGATATTAGGGTAATTGTGGCCTCAGAAAAAGAAATTTGGCAATATTCCTTCAGGTTCTACTGTGTGAAATAGTTTGAAGAGTAATGGTAGTAATTCTTCTTTGAATTACCAAAAAGTAAAAGGTTGTAAAAGAATTTACCAATCAAATGCACCTAAGAATCAAGCTAATATAGCTATTCTTATGTCTAACAAAATAAACATCAAACTAAAACTCATTAAAAGAGATGGAGAAGGATATTTTACATTCACCAAAGGAAAAATATATCAAGATAAAGTCTTAATCCTGTGCATCTATGCCCCAAACACAAGGGCACCCATATTTGTAAAACAAACAGTACTAAAGTTTAAATGACATATCATACCACATACATTAATAGTGAGCGATTTCAATATCCCACTCTCAGCAATAGAAATGCATTCTGGACAGAAACTTAACAGAGAATCAAGGAAACTAATAGATGTTATGACTCAAATGAAGTTAATAGCATCTACAAAACATTTCACCCAAACACAAAAGAATATACTTTGTTCTTGGCACCTCATAGAACATTCTCTAAAAGTGACTATATAATCAGTCATAAAGCAAATGTCAATAGATACAAAATATGAATTAACCCCTTGTATTTTATCAGACCACCATGAGCTAAGATTAGAGTTCAACAATATTACAACGTACAGAAGCTTACAAACTCATGGAAACTGATCAATTCTCAATGAAACAATGCCTCAGTCAAAAAAAAAAAAAAAAAAAAAAAAAAAAAAAAAAAAAAAAAAAAAAAAAAAAAAAAAAAAAAAAAAAAAAAAAAAAAAAAAAAAAAAAAAAAAAAAAAAAAAAAAAAAAAAAAAAAAAAAAAAAAAAAAAAAAAAAAGAAGTTAAGACTTCCTAGAATTGAATGAAAATAATTGCATAACATATTCAGACTTATGGGGCACAGTAAAAGCAGTGCTAAGAAGAAAGTTCATAGCACTAAGGGCTGCATACTTAACAGCAGGCCTGAAAACTCTAGCACAAAAAAGGAGCAAACTTATTCAGGAAGAAGAGATAGCAGGAAATAATCAACTTAGTGTTTAAATCTATAATATTGCAACTGAGAGACCAATACAAAGAATCAATGAAACAAAAGTTAGCTATTTAAGAAAATTTAAAGATAGACAAGCCCTATCTAACCTTACCAAAAAGCAGAGAGAGACTATCCAAATTAACAAAATAAATGAAAAAAGGGGATGTAGCAATACACGCTGAGGAAATTCATAAAATTAATAGGCCATACTTGAAAAAAACCTGTGCTCTACTGAATTGAAACACAACAACAACAAAAAAAATTGACAATTTTCTGGATAGGTGCCCCTTAATAAAATTAAATAAAGACCAGAATATTAAATTAAAAAGACCTATAACTCCTAAGAAAATTTAAAAAGCGATTCAAAGTTTTCCAGCTCCCCATCCCCCAAAAAGTCCAGGGACAGATGGTTTCAATATAAAATTCTACCAGAATTTCAAAGAACTCACACTAATACTCTTCAAATTGTTCCACACAGTAGAAACAGAAGGAAAACTGCCAAACTCTTTTTATGAGCATACAGTCACCCTGGTACCCAAACCACACAAAGATGCAACAAAGAAAGAGAATTACAGACCAGTATCCCTCAGAAACATTGATGCAAAAATATTCAATGAAATACTGGAAAACTAAATCCTACAAAAAGTATAAATATCATAAAAATAAAATGCACCATGATCTAATAAGTTTCATCTCAGAAATCCAGGGGTGATTCAACACACAAATATATTTCAATATCATCCACCATATAAACAAATTGAAGGGAAAAAAAAACCACTTGATTATCTTATTAAATGCTGAAAGTCTAAAAGGGCCTTTGATAAAACTCAACACTACTTCATGATAAAGGTGTTAGAGAGATCAGGGATACAAGTAACATACCTAAAAATAATGATAATATACAGTAAACTCAAAACTAATATCAAACTAAATGAAGAAAAACTCAAAGCAATTCCTCTGAAATCAGAAGCAAGACATTTTCCCTTTCCCCCATATCTATGTAATACCTATGTAATAGAATATTTAAAGTTGTAACTAGAACAATAAGACAAATTGTAATCAAGAAGATACAAAATGGAAAGAAAGAAGTCAAACATTTTCTATTTTCAGATGATACAATTGTATACATAATTAACTCCAAAAATTCAAAAGGAAACTCCTACAGGTGATTAATTAAAACTTCAGCAATATGGCAAGATACAAGATTAACTCAACCAGCAGCCCCCCTATATACAATTGAGTAGACTGAAAAAAAAAAACAGGGAAATATTACCCTTTACAATAGCCTCAAATAACATAAAATATGTTAGAGTAACTCTAATCAAAAAAGTGAAAGACCTAAATGCCAAGAATTTTAAGTCTTTGAAGAAAGAAACAATATTGCTCAGTTCAACATCCACTCCTGGCAGATCCAGTTTCCTCACCTCAATATAAAGACTGAGTGGCATCTCTTTTTAAGAGAAGAGGTATACACGGGTTTATGCAGCCAGACTCAGGGGCGACCCTCCGTACCAGGTGCATCCTACAGGAGCCATGTTGACTTAACCATGCGGAGTGTCAGGAATACTTACTGGCACCTCAGAGCCCATTACCTGCAGAGGAACACCTAACCCAGTCTTGATATTGAGATAAGAAAATCAGACTTGCCTGGAGTGAATATGCCAATATGAGCTGACCTACCTTGTGACTTTCTGCCCTTTTGTGGGAGGGGATGGTCAGATGGGGAGGGAGAAGGCTGAAGGCTGACTGGGAGGAATTAAAAGGAGGGAAGGGAGGGGGAGCAAGGGATACATGGCTAAAAAGTCTTTATTAAAAAAATTTAAAAAGAAAAGCAAAAAAGGCTTTAAACCATTTCAAATCTATTTTGTTTGGTTTTGATATACGTGATGTATAATGGGTTGAAAGCAAATTATTCTTTACAAAATGAACCTATGTTATCAAGGTAACATATTAGGTTTTATCAAATAATTTTCATGAAACTGTGAACATATTACATAGTCATTCATTCTATGTTATAGTATTTCATATTAATTATTATGTATATACTGATATATATCTTTTTACTCAAGAAAACTCCCATTAATAAAGGAAAATAATCTTTTAGCTATTCTTTTGGATTGTGTTTGCTAGTAATATTGAGTGCTTTATATATCTGCTTGTTAAAAATACTGCTTTAGAGGGGTATGTGTGTGTGTGTGTGTGTGTGTGTGTGTCTGTCTGTCTGTCTGTGTGTGTGTGTCTGTGTGTGTGTTTTGCATTAGAGCCTCTCAAAATTTGTGTAGCTTCTCAGCAGTACAACTATTATATTTGGAAGTATAGGAGGGTCTTATTTTTTCTTTTTAGTTTGGAAATTTTCATTGATATTTCCTTTGGCTTAGAGAGTTTATTTCTTAGCCAAAGCAAATATACTGAAAAGGTTATAAAACTAAAATTTCACCTCTTTCCTAATTTTTGGACATAGAGCATTTCTGTTATAGTATGTTTTTTTTGTGTCTGTTTGATCGTGGAGTTTTGTGACCTGGCACGCATGTGGTGCCGGCGGTGTGGAGCCTGGTCTGTGTGCCCGTAGCTTTTTGTCTCCCAAAAGAAATGAATTACACGCTTATATATTTTATACTGTTTGGCCCATATTTTAAGCACATTATTAGCTAGTTCTTTTTTTTTTAATTAACTTATTTTTATGAATCTACCCACCACGTGGCTTGTAGCCCGTGGCTCACCTGAATTTTTATATGTTTTTTTTGGGGGGACAGATGGCGACTAGTAAACTCCACCCCTTCATCCTACTTGACTGTCTCTGATTTTTTATCTATTTTTATGGTGCCCTGCATGGGTCTAAACAGTCATTTATTTATATGGTATAGAGAACATTCATGAGACTCTTAATCTCAGGGTCGTGGGTTCGAGCCCCACGTTGGGCGCCATCTGTTGTAGTATTTTTTTTTGTGTGTGTGTGTCTGTTTGGTCGTGGAGTTTTGTGACCTGGCACGCATGTGGTGCCGGCGGTGTGGAGCCTGGTCTGTGTGCCCGTAGCTTTTTGTCTCCCAAAAGAAATGAATTACACGCTTATATATTTTATACTGTTTGGCCCATATTTTAAACACATTATTAGCTAGTTCTTTTTTTTTAAATTAACTTATTTTTATGAATCTACCCACCACGTGGCTTGTAGCCCGTGGCTCACCTAAATTTTTATATGTTTTTTTTTTTTTTTGAGAGACAGATGGCGACTAATAAACTCCACCCCTTCTTCCAACTTGGCTGTCTCTGATTGTTTATCTATTTTTATGGTGCCCTACATGGGTCTAAACAGTCATTTATTTATATGATATAAAAAACATTCCACCACACATTTCTTTAGTAAATTTTCATCTTTACATCTTTCTGTTTGAAAATTTCATATGTCATTCCTGATTCCTCCCTTTTCCAATTAGAGCCATTTACTCTATTTATTAATTTAAACAACAATAGAAAAGTGTACTCCTTGCTCCACAACCTCTCCAGTGTAAGCTATCACCTGTGTCTTTTATCTTAGCCAATCTGACAGGTGTAATGTAATATCTCAAAGTTGTTTTGATTTGCATTTCTCTAATGGCTAAACATGTTGAGCACTTTTTCAAGTGCCTTTCAGCCATTTGTACTTCTTCTGCTAAGAATTCTCTTTTCAGTTCTGAACCCCATTTTTGATTGGTTATTTTAAGGTTTAGGGCTCTAATATATTCTTTAGAGATCAGTCCTCTGTCACTTGTAGGGTTGCTGAAAATCTTTTCCCATTCTGTAGGCTGTCGTTTTGTCTTATTGACTGTGTCCTTAATTTTCTACTTGTTGGGCTGGAGCATAAATTTCTGTACTCATGATATATGATCCTATAACAGAAAATTAACCCTTGCTTTTTAATTTTTTTCTTAAAAGTAAACGGAAGTCTTATAATCATAGGGAAAGCATCAGAAATAAAGAATTCTCTTTTTGTTCATTCTGCATTCATTCTGTGTTTGTTTGAAGTAGTGAACTGCTTGAAATTCACAAGAGCATCCCAGATTTCTGTGTTTACCAGAACCTTTTCAGCTAGAGGAGGTTGTCAGGAAGAAACAGAGCCTCTTCCTGAGAACTTTTATTATCTGGACTCTGGCCACTTTCAAGAGCTGTTAAACATGAAACACAGTTCAGGAAGCTTAAAGAAAAGGAATGATAGGTGGGAGAAGGTTAAAGATACCATTATTTCCCTTTTTTTAATTGAACAATTAAATTGTGAAGATCTCTAGGAGCTGATAAACATATTGAATCAGAAATAGGACTACACTTCAGCTAGAAGCTAAGAAAGACTTTCCGAAGGTTCGTAGTTTCAGGATACAGATAACCCAAATTCCACATAAGCTATTAAACCAGATTGCATTCTGTCTCGCATAAGAGGGTGTTGGGACCCTCATCCTCCAAGTGCATAGTCATAACTAAGTTACAGATGTTGTACTCTGGGTCACCCATTACATGTCTAGACTTCTGAAACCTCAAGAGGTTTCCTGTTTTATTAGATGTCCACATGTGATCATAGATCACATCATTAGGGGGAAAAGATACTCTTAAAATTTGCAAAAGAATTTAAAGGTTATCAGAAAAAAAGCAACTTCAAAGAACAAATTAAACATAATGATGTAGAATTATGGAAAGCTGACCTCTCATAGGTGGAAAAGTTTATAAATGACATATTCATTTAAATGAGTTTTGAAACAATAAAGTATATTAAGATCCTGCCATATCTATATTAACATGCATTATTGAGGTTGTTTCTATTTGTTCTGTTTTTTTTACCCAGTACAAGTAATAATTTCATGTGATTTCCTTTTCTGCATTCTAGTCTTTCCAAAAATACTTTCATAAAGTCATCTGATAGAGAAGTATGTCACAATTTGCTCACTCCAGCATCTCTCTAAATTAAGAGAGTAAAGTCTGTGTACTCTCTGTCCCTCCTAAAGCAGGAACTTATCTCTTCAAGGACACATTTACTGAAAAGTTGACATAAATTAAATATTAATATTGATTTACTCCCAAAAAAGAAGTATGCCCTAGTTTAAATGGAAGAAGAAATATTTTAAACCTTTATACAACTTTTAGATATTTAAAATAATACTTTAAGTAAAATGTGGGATTTTATATAAAAGCTTTTACGCTGTTTGAACCTACAAAATCTTAGGTTAAATTTAAATTTAATAATATAATTATAAATATGTATTTGTATATTTGTATCATTATTTTGAATTAAACACATGCTACAAAGTATTTCATCATAATTAAATAGTGTAGATTAACATATAAAATTGTTGATCTATACTTTATATTTTAATATAATTACTATATCTTCACCTAAAGATTTAACAATTACATTCTTTTGTCTTAAGTAACATGTATATATTATAGAAATAAATAATAACATTAACTTTAAATAAGTTTAACTTCATTGACATAATTAGTAGAGTGTTCTATATTAACCCAGGGTTTAAATAGAATTCCAAAAGAAATTCTTTTATGGAAATGAACCCAATATTGAAGAATCATATTAAAAATTATAAAAATAATAGCATTTTACTGTGAACTTTATGGAATAGATAGTTTTGTTATAAGTTGGTAGAAGAAATCAATATAAAATATAGACAAAACACATATTAAAAAATTTATAGAGCTGTGGCCTAAAATAAAGAACAACCTTTTTAAGTAGATACTTGTCCTAAATTCAGAATTTCTGGCTGATAGGATTTAAAAGTTATATCTTAGTCAAGTAGGGGTCATCACACTATCTATATACAGGCCAAATAATGTCATAATTCATACATACAATGATACATGTCATGTCAATGAAAAAAGTAATTAAAAAAAGGAGTTACTTCAAAACTGTGTGGTTTATGTTAGCTTGTATCTGTAAGTCAGAACACAAAGTAATGTTTTACTTTCAGGCCATCATTTCAGAACTTTGAGTATCATAGCATAAGAAATTTGTAGTACCTAATACATTCAAAGGGAGGAGAAATGTGGAGAGAACTAAAATTTCTTTATTATTAATAAATACATTTGTTCAAAATTTATATAATGTGATTTGTCATACAGTAAGAGATACGTTAAGAAATTCTGATTCCTTAACACAATAACTGGAATATTCTGGAATTTTGTATTTAAGGCATACATATTAGGCTTATCTATATGTTGTCAACATAAATGTTACTAAGTAGTACATATTACCTGGTATAAAGTGAACACTCTTATTTGAAAAATATTCTATGCAAATAATGGTTGTTCATTCTCAATAGGTAACATTATTGTTATATACAAATAGTGCTGAATTGCTTGGTGTAACAAACAGCACATTCAGGATAATGTCAAGTGCATGTATAGAATATCAATAGTTAACTGAACCCATTAGGTCCCATATAGAACATAACTTCCTAAATCAACACAGTCTTCTCAATGAAGATAAGGAATATAAGTTTCATTCATGGAAACATTCACTGTGGTAATATCCACACAAAGAAAAAATTGATAAGACAAAGAAAAAATGAAAAGACAAAGAAAAAAAGATAAGACAAAGAAAAAATTGATTTTTTCATTTGATTTTAAACGAAGATGGACACACAACCAGTTAATCAGCTTTAATACTGTAGACAATCTCTTTCTATGTCTCTGCAAATGAGATTTCGTTCTTTTGTGAGTTTTAAAGATATTATACTTAGGCATATATCCTAAAGACACACATTCGCACCCCAAAAGCATTAGCTCAATTATGTTCATAGCAACATTATTTGTAAAAGCAAGAACCTGGAAACAACCTAGATGCCCCTCAACTGAAGAATGGATTAAAAAGCTCTGGTAAATCTACACAATGGAGCACTAACAATCAGCAGTAAGAAAAAAATGATACCCAAAAAACGCTCAGTCACACTCCAATGGCATTAGCTCAACTATGTTCATAGCAGCATTATTTGTGATAGCAAGAACCTGGAAACAACCTAGATGCCCCTCAACTGAAGAATGGATTAACAAACCACGGTACATCTACACAATGGAGTACTACTCAGCAGTAAGAAAAAATGATATCCTAAAATTTTCAGGCAAATGGATGAATTTGGAGAATATCCTCCTGAGCGAGGTATCACAAACCCAGAAAGATAAGCAGGGGATGTACTCACTCATTAATGGAATCTAAACAAAAAAAATGAAACAAAACAAACAAGCAAACAACAACAACAACAACAACAAAAAGCAAAGCATGCCCAAGCTGCAAACGACAACCACTGAACAGCTTGGGATCAGAAACACCTTGGACTTACACCTTGGATCCCACTCCTCCTAGAGGAACACCTGACTCAGTCTTGATGTTGGAGGGAGAAAACTGGATTTGCCTGGAGTGGAGGCTGAACTAAGAAATATTTGGACCTTGGGGCCTCCTCCCCTTGCTGGGGAGGAGATGGGGAGATGTGGAGAAGAAAGAATGACCTGATGTGGTGGGAGGGGGAAGGGACCTTGATTATGGATGTACAGGGATAGAAAATGTGACTTCTTCATTCATAATAAAAAAAAAGAAAAAAATGATATCCTAAAATTCACAGGCAAATGGATGGATATCCTCTTGAGCAAGGTATCACAAACCTAGAAAGAGAAGCAGGGGATGTACTGACTTATTAGTGGACTTTCAAAAAAAAAAAAAGATGTCATTGTATACAAGAGCTAAAGTCTAGAACATAGCTAAATGACACAGTGTTTCAATTCTCAATTGATGGTTTCTGGCAGGGGTGTGGGTGAGGAAGGTTTCATTTTCTTTAAGGGTCTGGCCACATGAAGTTTAACTTTGCTCCAGTAAGTAAATAAGCAGCATGAATGGGCTTTTTTGTAAATGAGGAGGTCATAAGAGTGGGTATGAAACTGAGAGGACTGATAACTGAGTTTGAAGGATTGCATGATGTAAAATCAGCAAACAATAAATTTTTTAAAAAAGGAAAAAAACTCAAAAAAAGAAAAAGAAAGAATTTGTTTTTTTCATAATCTCATGTTCTTTCTATTTCTTGAAAAACTTTGATTGCAGGCATGCATCACCACCCCTGGTTTAGCTCAGCGCTAAGGACTTAACAGCCTGGAGAACAGATTACACACATGTGGATATATGTGTTTGATTGTTAATCTAGAAACTTCACTCTGTTTATCTAGAAACTTCACTCTGATCTGTGGCATACTTTGTAAAAATCAGAATAAATAAAGAACTAATTGAAATTTCACTGAAAATCTCTATCCTTATCAATCCTTAAGTATAAAATTAGCCTATTTTAGTGATTCTTCTGTGTATATTAATTTTATGTGTCTAGTATTAAGAGTTGACACAGGATCTGATTAATATTCATCTCATTGACCAATTAATTTAGGGTGCATTCATTCAAGTCTTTTGTGATGACTCATTTTTCCTAACTTGTCTAATAAATTCTTAAATATTTAGGTTAATCGTTAGATTCTTTTTTGAACTTCCTTCTTCAGGCTCCATAATTTAAAGATTTTGTAAAATACTATGGCTGCTGTAAGTTTAGTATTAAATTATATGCATACTCATGCCTAACTGTCCTTTTTCATTCTTTTATTACTTTATTTGATCAAATACAAAACATCATATTAATATGGTTATATAAGTAAATCCTGCAATGTATCTGGAAGTATTTTTTATTATTTCATTTTTCAGATAATAATTTCACTGTTTTTCTCCTCTGTTTCCTCTTTCCCAACTCTGTCATGTACTCCTTGAGTTATACAAATTTATAGCCCGTTTTTTTCTTAATTGTTGTTACATATGTTTGCATGTGTGAATGTATATATATATATATATATATATATATATATATATACTCTTAAATAAAATATGCTCAGTATAATTTGAGATTGTTTTTCCTAGTAATGTTCAAAGCTACAACCACAAAGTTTCACCAACAGGATTAATTAAACACAACTGAATAAGGACTTCAACAAACATTCCAGAGGAGACAGGAGGAAACATCCACCCTATACAAATAACTACAAACTAAGAGCAATGTTGGGAGAGAAGAAATAGTCTTTCACAGAGAAGACTACAACCATGGGTTATCTGATACCAAATAGTCAACCCTGATTCTCTTTTCTAATCACTTTCATTTCCTTTCTTTCTTCATCTTCACTGTCATGACTTGAATCTAAGTAACTATCATTCATTATGTTTTCTAAATACATAACTCTATACACACACACACACACACACACACACACACACACACACACACACACACAAATCTAAACCTCAAACTACCATTTCTCTTTTTTCAGACTCTGCTTACCATCATTCTGCTTGCATTTTCTATGACTTCCACAACTTTCTGGAGTTTAGCTATATAAGAGAATAAAATATTTCTAATTATATGTCATATTTATTCCATCTAGCATATTGTCCTCTGAGTTTAACACATAACATTATTTTGTTGCATTTGAAGGCTAAATATTTCATTTTATATATAGTCATATTTGGTCTAGCCAGCTACCTATTGATGGGTATTTGGGTTTGCTGTACCATTGGCTATCTACAGATACACAAATGTCTGCTTCCTTTATTTCTCTTATAACGCAGAGGAGTGAATGTCATCACTCTAAGTAGTTTTATACTCAGAAATAGAACTTTGAGAAAAACATTCATAGTGTCATTTTAGCAGCCACTTTGTTCTGCATTCAACGGCACTGTTCATTGTTTTAGTATTTCACATTATTTCAAGCACTTTGTTTGTTTTTAACTTTAAGCATACTAACCAGTGCAAGATATGGTTGTATTGTGGTTTGGGTTTTTATGTCTTAATGAATGCTCAACTTTTCCAGTACTTGCCTGACATTCACACATTATCTTTACGGATATGTCCATTCAAGTGGATCCCCACGTTAACATCTCATCCCCTGACCATCTATGTTACTGTTACTGAACTGTGGTTTTTTTCACATGGTCTAGACAGGAATAACTTATCAGATATGCATTTCCAAATACTTTTCTCCAGTCTATGGATTGCCTTTTTTCTCTCATAATTTTATCTTTCGATTTAACTGAATTTTAGTAGTCTCTTTTGCTTTATACAAGTTATTTCCAAAGTATTTTCTTATTTAAAAATTAATTATAAATGTCAAGATGACTACTTATTTCTCTATTATATGTGCTAACATCTTACTGAATATTTTATGATTTATCCTGACAATGCAAGACTTCACATCATGTCTCATAATTTCAATTCTAAAGCTTTACTTTTTTTGTTTGTTTGTTTAGAAGGAAGAATTTCACTACATAGACTTGGCTAACTTGTAATTCTGTATGTAGACCTGGCTGATTTCTAATTCACAGAAAGATCCAATTGCCTCTGCCTCCCCAATGCTGAGTTGAGAGGTCTGTGCAACTTCATAAAGCATGTTCACATTTCTTTATCTCTCACATTGCACACTAGTGTTGTTATTTCTTGTGTCACTAACTAGTCTCCTTTTTCAGTCCATTTCTTGTACCTTGACTTGCTTTGGTTTTCTCCTTTTTCCTTGAAAAGTGAACTTCTGTTTCATACTCTTGAATTCCATTTATTTTAGAAATTTTCCCTGGAGTAGAAAAACAATTATGTATTATGGATGATCTGTAAACTTGTTTGTGGAATTTACCAAAACTTACTGGCATGTTAATTCTTTAAATTATTTCATGACTCCTTATTTATCTTTTGAGACATATCAATAACTTCTCATTCCTTTTACACTTGTGTCCTCAAGTATAGTATACTCCTGTTATTTGACTAAGCAATACATATTTTGAAATGAATAAAATAATAAATGAAGAAATAACTGTTTTTATTAGTGTATATGAGAGGGACAAAGAAACAGAAACAGAGAGAGAGAGAGAGAGTCACCATCCTATGGAGGTGAGGGTACAACTTCTGGGACTCAGATGTCTCCTTCAACCTTATTCTCCGGGGCTAGATCTCAGGTTATTAGGTCTGTGTATTAAACACATCTCCCTGCTCTGTCATTTTACTTTCTTGTGCTTGTCTAATATTAACAATGTATGCTTAGCTGGAGCACTGTAGCCAATGATGTCAGAGAAATACAGAGATAGGACCTTGGTGGAATGATGTTACATACTGATGATAGCCAAGAATAAAATATCAAGTAAAAAATCTAGGCTGTGGGATCTGAAATACCTTGGACTGGGACATTGGAGTCCATTCCTTCTAGAAGAACACCTAATCCAGTCTTGATTTTAGGATGAGGAAATCAGACTTGCCTGGAGTGGATGCTGGACTAATCCACCTGAGGACCTCTTGCCCTTTCTGGGGAGGGGATGGGGGGAGGGGGAACAGAGAGTCTGACTGGGAAGGGTCAAGAGGAGGAAGGGAGTTTGAACATGGGGATACATGAATAAAAGGTGAAATTTTATTCTATAAAAACAAAAAAAATTAAAAAATCACACACTGAGGATCCAGGAATCAAATTATTCAATTGTCTGTTTGCCTATCATAACTATGAACCAGAATGAATCTCTGTTCTTTAATCTATACATAGTCTGTGTTATGTGTTGTTTAGCAACAGAATACAGTAGAATACATCTGATATCAGGTCTTAGAATTCAGATAATTTTTGATTAGGCCTATTTTTACTCTATTTAATAATGTGTTAAATATTTTGATCATATGGATCAGGATTCTGAAAGCATTACCTTCATGAGACAATCTTACCTTCTGAATGTGAGTATTGCTTTTACTGTCATTGCACCAAGATTCACTCTTCATAAATGATGGAAAGAAAAATAGTCAATATTCTTTTTTAGGTACTATTTAATACATGACTGTACACGAAGAGAGTTTTGTCCTGACTATTTTATAAAGATGTCTTTTACCCTTCGAAATGTCAGATTCTGACAGCTATGAACTCCTCACTTTGTTCAACAAGCTCTGACTCTGTGAAAATATCAAGTGTATACAAGGGGCTGACCTTTAAGCAAGTCTTGGCTTCTATTGCATATTTTAAATCTCTGTGGCTGAACTCCTCTCAATGGATTTTTATTATATATTATCATAAATGCAATAGTTACTTTATAAATCATCACATAATGTTCCATTCTGTGTGTATTGGAGTAAGTGATAGAAGCTGACATGAGCTGACAGCTACATCATCATTTAATCATCAGCCAGGCAGTAGAAGGCTTTTTGCTTTCCCAAGATGTTTTCCATTTTCATCAGAAGTAGTTGTGCACAGGAGGAAATCAACCAAATTCAGGGCCTTATGTTTCTTTTTATTTTCTCCACAAAGCCTGTTAAGTGTAAATCTTTTCAGACAAATCAATGTCCTTTCTTAACTTCCCAGGTTCCTTGTTAGCAAAATGAGGAGTTTTGAGCAAGAGCATTTGAATTTCCATCCACTAGTGTCACACCATGTTGCAGAGTCTCAGTGTGGGTGATATTATTCCTAAGGGAGTGCCAATTGCTTTCTTAGAAAGAGACACCATAGATATTACAATTGTCTGTAACTTGCCAAAAATCACCATATATAACCAGATACATAATAGCCGTGGTATATGAATTTTTCACAGGATGAGGACTGTGATTTCCCAAAGTACTTTGTGAGCTGGTTAGAGGACTGTGCAAGGCGAATTGCTTTCCTTGCACATATGACAACTGATTTTGATTTCCATATCTCAAGAGGAAAGAAGAGTTAACTTCTGCAAAATTTTCCCTGACTTACACACACACAATAGCAAATTTGTGCCTTTGTTCACACCTATACACTTTATATATTCATGTATATACCAAAAATAATAAAGAAAATGAGAAAGTATTTTAAAGGTAAAGTCATGTTGTGAATGTTACTTAGATCGTAATTTTTTTTTTTAAATTGAGAAATAATGTTGGTAGGTGTTTTTCCATCTAAGTTCACAAACCTGAACAGGGTAGATTGTTCAGTTGTTTTCTATTTCCACTAATGTCATACCATCATTATCCATTCTGTTGTGGCTGACATCCAGATTGATTGCTTTACTTCCTAATTTGCTTCTCTGTAGATATTGCTTCTTCTTTCAAGGTTGGTTTATCTGAATTATACCATCACTTGGAAATAGAAAAATTATAGAAAAGAAAGAAAAGCATGTGATTTGCCTTACTATTTACGTAAATATTAATAAACAACTTCTCTACTTCCAAATGCTAGATATATATTATGCCATTACAGGTTTAAATCCAAGATTCAGAGAAAAAAGAAGAATATATGTTTGTTTAAATTATATTTAAATGTACTTCCTTTTTGGAAGGAAATTAAAACAGAATCCCATAGGACTAAAACCCATTCAGTGGCCCAGGATAATGGCAAAAATTGTCATAAAATGTAATCAGTGTTTACAAGAATTCACAAGTCTACCACTGAAGATTTAATATTTTAAACTGGAGCAGTAAATAAATCATTGAAGTGTCAATGAAACTGTAGTTTCTATGTGTCTACAAGAGTCAACCACTCCTGGCTGCAGTCACAGTGACCAACTGATACTCCTCCCAGTTATCATTTTCCCACCTTACTGGGCATCCTAGCATGAGCCACCACAAAGACTTGTTGAAGTTTATGTTCAAGCAGTAATTTCCAATAAGAACCAGTTTATCAGAGATTATACTACAATCTGTAAATGTGTGTTTGTGTGTATGCCCACATACACATCCGCAAACCTTAGAAATGGACAGTTACTGCCTTATCCAATAGTTGTCCACCACATTTATTAAAACAGAGGTTCCTACTGATTTCATTGTTTTGCAGTTTGGTTGCTCTGTCTCTACTTCTTCAGTGTGAGGTTCTATAGATACTCTCCACCATACCTGGCGTTTGATCTAATACAGTTCTTCAATTTTTGTAACAAGCATTTTGCTGATTGATCATTTCTTGGTCCATAGTCAAGCTGAGTTATTGAATGTTTAAGGTATAATAATGTAGATAATTAGTTTGATTTTGTATTACATTGTGATTGAGAATATATACATTATACATATATATAATTCTGATACTTATAATTATAATTCTGATACTGAGATTCAAACCCCAAACCTGAAAATGCTAGGCAAATGTTTAACTATTGCATTTTATCTTTATTTCTATTTCATATGTCTTTAAAAGTTGACTATTTTATGAAGTTTTTACAAGATAATTTGCAATAATCTTATTATCACAAACAAAGTAAAAAATGCCTCTAGTGTCTTCTATGAATGGTAACAGGCATGACCTGATTCACAAACAGATCCTTTAATATGAGTTTTGTGCATTGGAAATAAATAGGAAGGATTCTGATAAATTTAACCTATAGTGGACATTTCAAAATGTATTAGAAGCTCATTCATTTTCTTTCTTTCAAATATATAGTGAATTCATATATTTATGTATGTAAACATGAATTGGTAAACTTATATTTGTCAATTACTATCAGATATTTCTGTGTTATGCCTTCATTAAATAGGACTATTAAAGCAATGACCATGATTATTCTTTTTAGTGAATTTATGTAAAAAAATTATTAACATCTAATAGAAAGATATTCCTTTTTTCAGTTGTCCTCTTGTGGAAAATGTTGATGCTAGCAATCTTTAAACTATGAAACAACCATTCCTTTTAATGTATTTATGCCACTACAATTTTACTTGCATCAAACAAATTCAATGAAAAGTACACAGATTGTGCACTGACCAAAGCTACATGAAGCCAAGGAGAAGAGAAAAGTTACCTAATGACAGATTTACTTTATAGATGAAATTACTTTTATAGAGAGTGCAAAAGAATTCCAAATGCTGCAAAACCCTAGTTGACCTACTGTTTTGAAGACTATTTATAATGTGCCTGATGGAAGGATGCTATGAAGTTAGAAGCATGTCAAACAGTGAAATGTGGTATATTGATATGCTCACCACTCATGAATCAGAAAGAAATGTTGAAGTCATCAGTTCCACACAGACTCGTTCCAAATTTCACAATATATTGAACAACCAAATAAAATATATGTGTTCTTAATTTGTTAGGATATTGGGGACCTCACTGTGTACCCTGTGACTTATGCCTTTTGGGTTTTATGTTTCAGCTTTGCTTCATCAGTAGTTATAGTAAAAAACTCTAAAGTGTTGTCTTATTTGCTCTTTTTTATGTGCTAAAAGTGCCTGGGCTTATAGGTGACATTAAAACATGCATTTCTCTATTAGCCTTCTGATTTAGTAACAAAAGGCACCAGTATATTTTGTTTGTTTGTAGTTTCCATTGTTGTTACCGTTTTCCACCTCTATTGTGAATCTAAATATCATAATGACTATAGGGAGGTTTTACATGGATAATGGTGCAGATGATATATATGATTATTTCTCATTAGCAATCACCACTTAAATTTATCCTTAAGAAACTAGAGCCCAAATCCCTGAATAACCCAATCAAAAAATGGGGTTCAGAACTAAAAAGTGAATTCTCACCAGAAGAATTACAAATGGCTGAAACATACTTGAAAAAAATGCTCAACATCTTTATCCATCAGAGAAATGCAAACCAAAACAACTTTGAGATACCACCTTACACCTGTCAGAATGGCTGAGATCAAAACCACAGATAACAGTCTATGCTGGAGAGGATGCAGAGCAAGGGGAACACTCCTCCATTGGTGGTGGGAGTGTAAACTTTTCAGCCACTCTGGAATGCAGTATGGCAGTTTCACAAAAAACTAGGAATCACTCGCCCCAAGGATCCAGTAATACCACTATTGGGCATGTCCCCTAAAGACACATATTCATACCCAAAAAATATTAGCTCAACTATGTTCATAGCAACATTATTCATAGTAGCAAGAACCTGAAGCAATCTAGATGCCCGTCAACTGGGGGATGGATTAACAAACTGTGGTACATCTACACAATGGAGTACTACTCAGCAGTAAGAAAAAATGATATATTAAAATTTGCTGGCAAATAATGGATTTGGAGAATATCCTTCTGAGTGAGGTTTCACAAACCCAGAAGAATAAGCAGGTGATGTATTCACTCATTAGTGAATTTTAAGCAAAAACTTTCTTTTTTTATTGAAAGATGATGGATGAACAAAATGATTTAAAACACACACATACAAAAAACAAAACAAAACTTCTGGGTTGCCTGTAGAAGGACTGCTTAGAAGAAATTTGTGGTGACCATAGTGCATCCATGGGCATTATCTGTGACCTACTGTGCTTTCTTTACCTGTAGCTGAGCTTAACCTGGCTTGAGAAGCTTTAGATTTTATGTTTTATGTTTCATGTATTTTAGAGAAGAGAGAAGTTTTATTACTGTATGGGTTTTTTTGTTATCTATTCTGAATGTTTTGCTTTTTTATATAATATTTGATATTGATTTTCTAAAAACAATAAAAAAGTCTCATTGAATGGTCTGAACATTCAATACTCCAAATGTAATTTTAAAATATGATCTCATAAAAATGAGAAATGGAAATGACCTATTCATATGCTAATAGACCTAGCTAAAACCTGAGATCTTCATCTATAAAAATATTATAACATATTAACATGTGAATATCATTGACTAGTTTTTCTCTACTTAAGTTTATTTGGCATTATTTATTTAAAATAGAGCTATTTTTTTCAAGAGAGAAAACATTTCAAATGTGGTAAACATTTAGTTACAAGAGTGAAGTTATCAAATTACCTAACAGTGTGACTTACTAGAAATAAAATGGTGATTCATTCTTAAAGTGAATCTACAGGTCTCTGAAAATAAGTCAATAGTAAGGTTTAAATATTATATCTAAAACATACAGAAGAATGCAAAATGGTGAATAGTCTTTATTGGTCTCTTTTGCTTCATGGTTTTGATTTCCAGTTTGAGAGCTGAGCCTTAAAAACTGTATAGAGAAGATACATTCATGTTGCATGTATACAGGGCATAAATATATCACAGTCTGTTTATATATTACTAATAGGAATTTTCAGTCAGTCTAAAATGTATAATATTCTTTAGTTTCATGATAATTATAAATTTATTTTTATTTTTTATATTATTTATAAAATATAAATAAATATAAAAATATATTTATATATTTATAAAAATAAAAAAAATATTATTTATATTTTATATTAATTTATTTTTATTATTTGTTTTAATATAATATTGTGACTTTCAAATGATAACATGTGCCTTAAAAAGACAAGCATGACTTATATAAGAAAGTTGCAAGGACATTTTGCTTGGGGAAATGTAGACAAACATCAGCCCTTTTATGGAACACCATCAACACACCAAAATATAATCTTAACCAAAGTTTAGCTTCGGAAACCAGTGTTCTTATTGGTCTTGCAAAACAAAAATCAAAGGTTACTTAATAGACTACTTCCAAAAGCATTCATATTTCCCAAAATCTTACCCCAGCATGAACAGATGGAGTCTTCCACTTTAGGTAAATTTCACAATGTATACTCTAGATTACCAGACTGTTTATTGCTGTAAAGACAGTGGAATCTGGGAAAATGTAGCCAATGAAACAAGGCAAACTTATGTCTCATGAATAGCCAACTGCATGTGGAGCATCATGTATTTCATTATCTGAGGCTTAAGAAAGGTCACATGAGTAAAGACCTCATGAGTTCAAACTGTGTACATTCACGAAGATGAGCTCCACATGGCAAAAAAGTCAATCTATAAGGAAATATAAACAAAACACAATAGCCAGCTTTAACAAATAATCTGAAATAAACTTCTTCCAATCTGCTACACCTCGGAAGAGCAGAAGAGTACATTACAACAACAATCTGTGGTTTTTAAGAAACCAAGCTCACAGGGCTCCGGTCTTGTTTTCTTCGATTTTATCAGAAGCACATAGAACTCCACTGGCATACTTTCATTCTTGGACTGTGTTCTGAAACCAGGCATGATGCAATTAGGGCAGAATTCATACAAATGATTTGGCTGTGCAGCTGAGAGTATCTGGAATCTCAGGCAAGCACCCAATGGCATTTCCTTACCCTCTATGAGCATCAATAAGCCCAGCCCATGGTGTCTCTTGCTGCTCTGAATATTGTGATGGCTATATTGGGTGGATAGTATAATACAACAGGAGGAATCACTACAAATTCCTTGAGACCAATAAAAGACATAAACAATCAAGTAAATCAATATTTTAAAATGTTTAATTAATGATGGTTATTTAAACTGCAAGTTCTTTGCCTGCCTTGAAGTAGGTGGTATTTTAAAGTTCAATTATGACAACGTTAGTGAAGAAAAGCCAAGTGGGCACTTAAAGACTCTTCAAGTGACTATTTTTAATATGTGAACTTGAATTATCATCTGTAAATTGGGAACAACTACTTGCTAATTCATCGAGAAGACACTGATTTGCAAGTTTCAGCAAATATAATGATGCTAATCCTCAACACAGCCAACATACTGCAGTAAAAAAAAAAAAAAAAAAAAAGCCCAGCCATATTGAATCAAGAGAAATGGTAAACAACACTTCTTTCCTTGAAATTCATGCCTTCACATTTTGAATTATAGTCTTCTCAAAAATCACTCATATGCTGAGCAACCCTGGAAAATAAGAAAATGCTTTATTGTTATTACAATGTTCCATGTTGTAAATGTACCTGAGTCCAGTTTAGTTCAAGGAAGAGTAACAATAAAGTAATAATATATTATTTAAATTGTCTCATTAACCTTATCTAGGAAAGCACAGGCTCCAGAAATTGAAAGGCTTCATGTGCCTTTGTGTACTGACATAAAGACACATCATAAAAACAGGTCTGTCACTTTTTCAGTGTAGCCAAGTTTCATTTCTCAAATTCACAGAACAGCCTTTGTCCTCAGATTACAAAGCACAGAGATAAGCATGTATGTGGCTTCTTGTTTTCAACATTATTGAGCAAAAGCTTTATGTGTTTTAATGCTTGTTCTCTCTACTGCTTATGTAGCCCAAGTCAAGTTCTTTAGGGTGAATAAAGCATGAACTGGAAACTTCTCTCTGATCAATGTAGAAAACTCTGAGGGTTTCAAATTAAATTGACTTTACCAAAACGCAGCATGTCACATCTTTATCATGGACAAAGGCCACAACTGAACCTCTAGGCAATCCTAGGAATTATCTCAGAAGTGACCACTGATACACTAAATTTTATTTTACACACAACTGGCAATATCTCCATTTTATTAAAAAAAACACAAAAAATTTTGCTGATAGTCATTTCTCTCAAATTTATTTCTTAAAACTCACCATTGGAATTTATCCCTTGACATCTACAGTGACTCTCTAGATAGAACACATCTTCTCAGAAACAATATATGATGTGTACATCTAAAATCAAATTAACTTCTTAACAGCTTCTTTGAGCCAAAGTGAAGAATGTTTGATCTGTTCCTTGCCTCTACTCACCGAGAGCAATTATTTTGAAATCTCACATATAACTATTGCCACTACTTTTTATAATATGTTATCTATGAATATATTAAGATACATATCAATGGTCTCAGAAACTAATAATTATAATTTAAACTATGCAAAGTCATTGATATACACTATAATATTATTTGGGTTAAATCATTGTAGTTAGGATTTTATTTGGGCCACCAATTGGATCACAAATAAAGACACTGACTTATTAATTATGAATGCTACGCCTTATAACACTAACTATTAACTTAGTTTACTGTGCTTATATTTTGCTATGTTTTACCCCAAGGCCTTTTGCCTTTCTCTCTTTCTCTCTCTCACTCTCTCTTTCTTTCTTTTTTCCTTTCTTCCTTTCTTTCTTCCTTTCTGGATTTCCTACATTCCTTCTTACTCCTTGACTGGCTTGCTGCCCTTGGCATATCTTTTTTTCTTTCTTCCTCTCTAAGCATAATTTTTTTTCTCCCACTTACTCTCCCTGCACAGATGTCCCTTCTATACCTCCTCCATCACTATTTGTCATTTAACTTTTTATTATACCAATCAGGTGCATTGGCAGTCAAGATAAAACAGAAACACATCTTTACATTAATAAACAAATGTAACACATAATCACATAGGCAGATATTCAGCAACATAAACAAATGCAACACATCTGTACAAAGTTAAACAAAAGCAAAACATCTTTGCATAGTTTTACAAATAAATGACAACAATTTACCTAAATCAATCATGTAACAAAAATAATCTGATTTACTGAAAAAAAATCAGTTACGTAAAATATGATAGAATTAGAATTATCAAAAATACAAAGACAATTCCAATGAGGTTAAACTGATAACTAAAAATCTCAGCCTACAATAACATTCAACTTTGTGAAAGGTTTGTAGTGTAGAGTATTAAATATATACATTTAATACTCTTTTATATTTATGAGGTATAAACTTCATAAAATATAGTTTCTTGGAGAAGGATCTACACATAAAAGTTCATTGTTTTATTGAATTCTTAATGAGAATTGTAAAACATATGATAGACACAATATTGTATGGAGAAAATAAAACATTTTCTCATAGTAAAAGAATCTATAGCAATTATAAAGCCACATAGAAAATAATATCTCCTTCTGAATCCCATACATGGCCTCTCATTTCATTTTTGTTGACTTTCCAAATATCGCCCTATACTTCTAACATAAAGCCATTTGTTTCTCGCCTTTGAGACCTGGAAGCGTTGTTTGATCTTGATCTTGACTTCAGAGGAAAATAGATGTACTTACTGTGGTGGGTTTTTTTTTTGGTGGGACAGGGCAAGGGGGTGTTCAGTAAGAGTCCATAATGTTCCTTGAACAGAAACTAAAACTAATATCTTTCCTTCTAAGATTAGGAAAAATGTAGCTGGTAATGTGAAAGCTAACTTTTGCTTTCTCATTTTTGCTTAAGGTTCTATTGAGATGCATCTCTCATATTTCAAGGAATGTTTATCATAAAGAAATGACACTACATGGAAGAGTCATTTACATCTTCACAGGGATGCTTTACAATTTATATACACATATATATATATACAGGGATGCTTTACTATATATATATATATATATATATATATATATATATATATAAAACAGGTTGAAATTACTGCTGTGAAGTATCACTTTTAATTGAATTTGCCTTGCTAGATAAATTTTTGAGTATTCACTCAGTAAATGACATCTTCTACAAAGCCACATGTAACGAGTTTTATTAATGCAAAGAAAATGATGTAGAAAATGTTTTCACTGGTCAATACCATTTCTTCCTGGAATTTCAAATACAATTTGCCATCTCCACTGAAATAATTTTATTTCTTGCCATTTTTCTCACTATCAGTTTCTACTATTAATTTTTAAATCTGATGTATATCAAGACTATCTCAAAATGGTACTTTATTTAGTGTTGAGTAGATGTAGGAGAAAGAATTCATTTTTTCAAATAATTTATGATAAAATTCTATTTTTATTATTATGAATAAAGAAGTCACATTTTCTAACCTTGTATATCCTTATTCAAGGTCCCTTCCCCCTCCCACTACATCAAGTCTTTCTCTCTTCTCCACATCTCCCCAACCCCTCCATGGGCAGGTGGTCTCTAGGGCCTACAGTCCCAATATTGCTTAGTTCAGCCTCAACTCCTGGGAAATCCAGTTTTCTACCCCCAACATCAGGACTGAGTCAGGTGTTTCTCTATGGGGAGTGGGATCCAAGGAGTCAGTCCAAGGTGTTTCCAATAACAAGCTGTTCAGTGGTCGTGGTTTGCAGCTTGGGCATGCTTTGCTTTTTTTTCCCCCTTTTTTTTTTGTTAAGGGTCCACTAATGAGTGAGTACATTCCCTGCTTATCTTTTTGGGTCTGTAATACCTCGCTCAGGAGAATATTCCCCAAATCCATCCATTTGCCTGCAAATTTTAGTATATCAATTTTTCTTACTACTGAGTAGTACTGCAGTGTATAGATGTGCCACAGTTTGTTAATCCATTCTTCAGTTGAGGGGCAACTAGGATGTTTCCAGGTTCTTGCTATTACAAATAATGGTGCTATGAACATAGTTGAGCTAATGCCATTTGAGTGTGATTGTGAGTCTTTAGAATATACACTCAGAAGTGGTATTGCTGGGTCCTTGGGAAGACTGATACTCAGTATTGTGAGAAACCACCTTACTGCATTCCAGAGAGTCTGAACAAGCTTACACTCCCACAAAAAATAGAGGAGTGTTCCCCTTGCTCCACAACCTCTCCAGCATAGGTTGTCATCTGTGTCTTCTATCTTAAGCATTCTGATAGGTGTCAGGTGGTATCTCAAAGTTGTTTTGATTTGCATTTCTCTGATGGCTAAAGATGATGAGCACTATTTCAAGTGCCTTTCAGGCATTCGTAATTCTTCTAGAGAATCCCCTTTTTAGATCTGAACCCCATTTTTTTGATTGGGTTATTTAAGGTCATGAGCTCTAGATTCTTGAGTTCTTTATATATCTTAGAGATCAATCCTCTATCACTTGTAGGGTTGGTGAAAATCTTTTCCCATTCTGTAGGCTGTTGTTTTGTCCTATTAACAGTGTCCTTGGCTTTACAGAAGCTTCTCAGCTTCAGGAGATCCCACTTATTGATTGTTTATCTTAATGTCTGTGCCACTCTTGTTATATTTAGGAAGTGGTCACTTGTGCCAATTCAAAGAAGTGTATTTCCCAGTTTCTTTTCTATCAAGTTCAAAATGACTGGGTTTATGTTGAGGTCTTTGATCCACTTGGATTTGAGTTTTGTGCAGGGTGACAGGTTTGGATCTATTTTCATTTTTCTACACACTAACAATTAGCTATGCCAACACCATTTGTTAAAGATACTATCTTTTTTCCATTGAATATTTTGGGCCTCTTTGTCAAAGATCAGGTGTTCATAAGTTTTTGGGTTATTGTCTGGATCCTCAGTTCTATTCCATTGATCCACAAGTCTGTTATTATGACAGTACCAGGCTGTTTTTATTACTGTAGCTCTATAGTATAGCTTGAAGTCAGGGATGGTGATGCCTCCTGAGGTTCTTTTGTTGAGAAAAAATGTTTTGGTAATCCTGGCTTTCCTGTTATTCCAAATGAAATTGAGTATTATTCTTTCAAGATCCAAAAAATATTGTGTTGGGGTTTTGATGGGCAGGGTGTTGAATCTGTAGAGTGCTTTTGGTAGAATTGCCATTTTTACTATGTTGATCCTACCTATCTAGGAACATGGAAGAGCTTTCCATTTTCTGATATCCTCTTCAATTTCTTTCTTCAATGATTTAAAATTTTTGTCAAATAGATCTGTTACATCTTTGGTTATAGTTATTCCAAAGTATTTAATTCTATTTGCAGCTATTGTAAAGTGTGATGTTTCCCGTAATTCTTTTTCAGCCCTTTTATCTTTAGTGTATAGATGGGCTACTGATTTCTTTGAGTTAATCTTGTATCCTGCTACATTGCTGAATTTGTTTATCAGCCATAGAAGTTCCCTGGAAGAATTTTGTTGGTCACTTATGTATACAATCATATCATCTGCAAACCGAGATAGTTTCACTTCTTCTTTTCCAATTTGCATCCCCTTAATCTCCTTTTGTTCTCTTATTGCTTTAGCTAAAACCTCGAGAACTATTGAATAGATAAGGGGAAAGAGGACATCCTTGTCTAGTTCCTGATTTTAATGGGATTGCATTGAGTTTTTTTCCATTAAGTTTGATGCTGGCTGTCAGTTTCTTATAGCTCACCTTTATTATATTGAGAAATTGTCCCTGTATTCCTGACCCTCAAGCGCTTTTATCATAAAGGAGTGTTGGATTTTATCAAAGGCTTTTTCAGCATCTAAGGATATGATTATGTGGTTTTGTTCTTTTAATTTGTTTATATGATGGATTACATTTATGGATTTTTGTATGATAAACCAACCCTGCATTTCTGGGATGAAGCCTACTTGGTCGTGGTGGATGATATTTTTTATATATTGTTGCATACGGTTTGCCAAAATATTTTTAAGAATTTTAGCATCAGGGGCTGGAGAGATGGCTCAGCGGTTAAGAGCACCGTCTGCTCTTCCAGAGGACCCGGGTTCGATTCCCAGCACCCACATGGCAGCTAACAACTGTCTGTAGTTCCAGTTCCAGGCAAACACCAAGGCAAATAAATAAATAAATAAATAAATAAAGTTTAAAAAAAAAGAATTTTAGCATCAATATTCATGAGGGAAATTGGTCTGTAATTCTTCTTCTTTGTTGTGTCTTTGAGTGGCTTGGGTATTGTCGTAGAATGTTTTTTGGGGCCCTTTTTTGCCCAGAGGTTTTGTACCTGGCCCGCAGAGGAGGTTTGGAACTTGGTCTGTGTGGTGGCTCTTGTTTTTCAAAGAAATGAATTAGACGTCTATATTATTTTATATTGTTTGGCCCATATTTTAAGCACATCATTAGTTAGCTCTTTTATTTTAATTTATTTTTATTAATTTTTTGTTATGTGGCCTAGCCCGTGGCTCACCTGTTTTTTACATGTCTGTCTTCTTCGGAGGTCTGATGGAGACTGACTTAACTCTCCCCTTCTCCTACCTGCATGGTTTTTGATTCTCTACCCACTTCTACAGTGCTCTACATAGGCCAAAATAGGTTTTCATTTATAGCACACATAGAACATTCTCAAAACATCTCTTTTTTTGTCTAATTAAAAAGGAAGATTTTAATTTTTATATAGTAAAATTATAACAGAACAGTTTTTAAGTAGGAATTATAGTCATAATATTTAGTCTATTTGTATTTATAAAATTAAAATGAATATTTTATTATTTATTTTATTATTGAGTCTAAAGTTTTATATTTAATATTTTTTCAAAATTAAAAAGAACTTTATTTCTAATTATTAAATCTTTAACTATATTAAAGACTATGGAAGGGTATAATATTATTTAAATAAACAGGAAGTGTAAGCAACTTTTAAAGTCTAGAAAATGACAGAGATGACATTTGTCTGTTTGGACAGTCACTCAAAGTTTTTTTGAAATGTTGGGGCACTATCATTACAAAAAATATTCTCACCACAGGGTATTAGGGTAATTGTGGCCTCATAAAAGAAATTTGACAATATTCCTACAGTTTCTACTGTGTGTAATTGTTTGAGGAGTAATTGTAGTAATACTTCTTTGAATGTCTGGTAGAATTCTGCACTGAAACCATCTGGACTGGGGCTTTTATTTTTGGGGAGGCTTTTAAAGACAGCTTCAATTTCTTAAAGGGTTATAGGCCTGTTTAGGTAATTAATCTGTTCTTTATTTAGTTTTGATAAATGGTACCTGTCCAGAAAGCTGTCCATTTCTTTTAGGTTTTCCATTTTTGTGGAATATAGATTTTTGAAGCATGATCTGGTAATTCTCTGGATTTCCTGGGGGGTCTGTTATTATATAGTCCTTTTCATTTCTGATTTTGTTGATTTGGACACTCTCTCTCTGTTTTTTGATTATTTTGGGTAAGGGTTTATCTATCCTGTTGACTTTCTCAGAGAATCAACTCTTTGATTCATTGATTCTTTGTACTGTTCTTTTTGTTTCAATTGTATTGATTTCAGCTCTAAGTTTGATTATTTCCTGCTGTCTACTCCTTCTAGGTGAGTTTACTTATAAATGTTCTAAGGCTTTCAGCTGAGGTGTTAGTTCTCTAGTGTGGGATTTCTCTAGGTTTTTCATATAGGTATCTAGCACTATGAATTTTCCTCTTAAGACTGCTTTCATTGTGTCCCACAAGTCTGAGTTCATTGTGGATTCATTTTCATTGAATTCTAGGAAGACTTTGATTTCTTTCTTAATTTCTTCCTTGAACAAGAGGTGGTTCTGCTGAGTGATATTTAGTTTCCATGAGTTGGTAGGCTTTCTATGATTTTTGATGTTGTTGAAATCTATCTTTAGGCCTTGGTGGCCTGATATGATACATGGGATTATTTCCATTTTTTTTTATCTGTTGTTATTTGCTTTATGATCAATTATGTGGTCAGTTTTAGAGAAAGTTCCATGAGGTGCAGAGAAATATGTATATTTCCTTGCATTTGGGTGGAAGATTCTGTAAATATCTATTAAATCCATTTCCATCATAACTTCTGTTAGACTCCTTATTTCTCTGTTGAGTCCCTTGTTGACCTATCCAGGGGTGAAAATGGGATATTGAAGTTTCCCACTATTAATGTGTAAGAACTGATATGGGATTTGAGCTTTAGAAGTGTTTTTAACATCAGTAGGTGCCCTTATATTAGGGGCATAAATATTCAGGATTGAAATCTCCTCTTGACCATTTTTTCCTGTGATGAATAAGCAATGACCAACTTGGTCACTTTTAATTGTTTTTAGCTTAAAATCTACTTTATTAGATATTAGAATGACAACCACAGCTTGTTTCTTAGGACCATTTGAATGGAAAATTTTTTCCCTCTCAACCCTTTACTCTGAGTCTATGTCTGTCTTTGTGGTTAAGGTGTGTTTCTTGTAGGTAACAGAGGATGGCTTCTGTTGTTGTATCCATCTTGTTAGTGTGTGTCTTTTTATAAGTGAGTTGAGTCCATTGATATTAAGGTATATTAGTGACCACTGATTGATATTTCTGCTATTTTTGGTGGTAACTTGTTTGTATTTCCTTTCTCTGGAGTATTCTTCTGTGGAATTATTGATTGTTTGTGGTTTAATGGGTGTATCTGGGGTCCTTAGGTTGGAGTTTTCTCTCTAATGCTTTCTGTAGTGCTGAATTGGTAGATAGATATTGTTTCAGTGTGACTTTGTCTTGAAATATCTTGTTTACTCCATCTATGGTGATTGATAATTTTGCAGGGTATAGTATTCTAGTTTGGCACCCATGCTCTTTAGTGTCTGTATAACTTCTGACCAAGCCCTTCTAGCTTTCATGTTTTCCACTGAATATTTAGGTGTTATTCTGATGGAGCTGCCTGTATAGGTAAGTTGGTCCTTTTCTTTTGCAGCTCTTTAAATTTTTTCTTTGTTCTGTATGTTTTGTGGCTTGATTACTATGTGGCATGCTTACTTTTTTGTGGGGTCATGTCTATTTAGTGTTCTGTAAGCTTCTTGTATCTTTATAGGTATTTCCTTCTTCAAGTTAGGAAAGTTTTCTTCTATGATTTTATTGAACACATTATCTGTGCCTTTAAGCTGGTATTCTTCTCCTTCTTCTATTCCTATTATTCTCAAATTAGGTCTTTTCACCGTGTCCCAGATTTCCTAAACATTTTGTGTTATGGCTTTTTCAGTTTTAGTATTTTCTTTGAGTGATTTATCTATTTCAGTGACTGAGTCTTCCACTTCAGAGATTTTCTCTTCCATGTCTTGAATTCTATTGATTATGCTTGTATCTGTAGTTCTAGCTTTTTTTTTTTTTTCCAGGTTTTTTATTTCCATCCTTGCCTCATTTTACGCCTTTTTTTATTGCTTTTATTTCAGTTTTTAGTTCCTGGCATGTTTCTTTCATTTTTTGTGTTTACCTTTTCCATGTTTTCTTTCAAAGGTTTGTTCATGTCTTCCATTTTTTTGTTTGTATTTTCTTCTATTTCTTTAAGGGAATTTTTCTTTTTCTTTTTTATTGATCTTTTGAATGTTTTTTCCTTTTATTATTATTATTATTAATATTATTAACAAAGAAATCACACTTTTTAACCTTGTATATCCTTATTCAAGGTCCCTTCCCCCTCCCACCACATCAGGTCATTCTTTCTTCTCCACAAATCCCCATCCCATCCCTGGTCAGGCAGCAGGCAGTCCCATGGTCCCACTGCCCCAATATTGCTTAATTTAGTCTCCACTCCTGACAGATGCAGTTTTCTCCCCCCTCCCTCAAGAGTAAGTCGGGTGTTCCTCTGGGGGGAGTGGGATCCAAGGTGTCACTCCAGGAATTTTTCATATCTTCTTTGAGAGCATCAATAATCTTCATAAAGGAATTTTTGGTGTTGCTTCCTTCTGTTTCCTCTTCATTTCTCTTTCCAGGTCTTGTAGTTGTAGGACCATCAATTTCTTTCTGGAGTTACCTTGTTGTTCTTTATATTATTATATGTATCTTTGCACTAGTGTCTGCCCATGGCTTTAGTGGTTCACGATTAGGTGCCTCCTGGTCAGTTTTGGCAACAGGGCTTGTGTGTCTCCTGTCACCTCTGAGCAAGGGGTCTGTTCAATCTCTGACTCTGCTCTGGGTAGGGGTCTGAATTTCAAGTCCTTATTCCTTCTCTGCTGATACAATTGAGGGTGGGGTCACCAAGCATTGCCCCCTCTTTTAGGTGCAGCTGGGCAAGCCCCTCACAGCCAAACTCTAGTCCTGTATGCTAAGGAGTGTGTGGAGACACACACCATAGACAGAACCTGGTCCTGGAACTGGAACTAGAGCACAACTTTCCTAGGCAAGGATTCAGACCCCAGGGCCTGCTGACCTCACCTCACCTCTAGGCAGAGTCTGAGTGTGGATTTCAAAGTTGTCATTCCTTCTTTGCTGATGCAGTTGGAGGTGGGGTGGCTGTGCAAGTTCCCCTGTTTTAGTAGCAGCTGGATGAGCCCTCACAGCCAAACTCTATCCCTGTCTGCTAAGGGGTGTGTGGAGACATGCACCACAGACAGAACCTGGTCCAAGAATCGGAACTGGAACACAACTCTTTATCACAAAATTCTTATAAACAAAACTTTAAAGTCAGTGTTAGAACAGTGTTGTTTATTTGTTTAGCTGCATGATCTTTGTTGACTCTGATAATTTACAACTTCTATTACCATTTGTAATAAATTTTAAAATTTATTTTGATAGTATGTATCCCAACTCATTAGACCCCACCCTATTTCCACACTCATCTAGCTTCCTATTCTCTCCTCCAGAGTTCAAACTGTGCTGCTGAAACATTCTTATGTGTGGGCCTTCCCTGGTGCAAGATCTCCCTAAGGAAATCACATCCTTAAATAAAACACATTCTCTCTCACCATCTATCAATGACCTTAACTAAGAGATGATAGACAGACAGACAGATAGATAGATAAGCACATTAGTAAAATAAGAGATGGAAGCATTATAACAAATTAACAGATACTGAAGAAATTTAGAAAATCATAAAGATATACTTTAAAACCTTTATCCTACTAAACTGGAAAAATGAATAAATATACATGAGCTACCAGGATTAAAATTAAGACCAAGCACATAACTTAAATATTACCCCCAAACCAATGATGTACACTAGCAATTAAGCATTTACCTACCCACAAAGGCCAAGGCCAGATGGATAAGAATAATTATCAATAAACTTCACGTTAGTCATTAAAATAAAGAAGTGTCAGTTCCGATATTTTATAAAGCTAGTATCAGTCTCATTTCAACATCCGACAAAAAGCCAACATAAATAATATTAAATATTAACTCTTTAGTAAAAATAGATACAAAATTTCTCACTAATATACTTGTTAGCCAAATGAAGCAACACATCAAAAAGATTTCTTATCATAATCAAGTGAGCTTCAAATACTTATGTTGAAATGCTTAGAGTTGGGGTACTATTAGTTTTGGGGCATGAAATACCTCATTGTGAATATTACACTTGGTAAAATATCTAAAGTCATGAAAAAAAAAAACCTCAGATTTTGGCCCAGAGAGAACAAAAGCTTTCATAAAGCAGAAGCCGTGAATAAAACTTAGGTTAGCACAAAACCGAAATATTACTGACACTACTCCACAGCTAATTTTAGCAATAACAGCAAAGAAAAGCCAAGAATTTTATTTACCAATAATTCTTAAAATTACTGGAGTAGAAAAATTATGCTTTAACCTCATAATAGAACATAATTATATTTCTTACTTAGTAGAGAAATTATGTCACCACTTATCTTTCTACTCACACTTAATATTTAACAAAATTTGAATTTTTGTTATCTTTTGTGTTTTTTGTAAAATTCATTTAAATAAGTAAAGAATTGAGAGAACTAGAGAGACAAGGAGGAATCTGTGTAGATATATTGCCCAAGGTGTATAGTTATATGCAACACAAAATAATATTAGGACATCTGTGTAGATACATTACACAAGGTTTACAGTTGTATGCAACCCAAAATAATATGAGGACTAGATTGTATACTGATATGAAGACAAATAGGAATGTAGTCCTTAATGCACAACAAATATCTGTCATCTAGCATTATTTTTTCCCCAAGAAAATGCTTTTCCTGTTTGTATTAGGCTTCATCAGTGTAAAGCAGGAAGTGAGGTTTGGAGGGAACACTAGGAAAGTTTTCAATTTGCTCTGGATTTAACTTACACATGTTCAAAAAAAAAAAAACAAAACAAACTAAAAAAATATGTTGTGACATTAGATGAATGAAGGAATAGCCATTACAGAAATGGTATTATTCTGAACCAAAGATAGTTAAAGATTATTATTTTTTAGTTAACATTGTTAGACTCAGGTGATTCAATATTTTGACCCAGTCTTGTTTTCCCTAATTTATAAAGTCATGTTCTGCCCTGCTTTAATGCTGTTTTAGGTGTTGCACAAGATATTAGTCTCCAATTAGTTGCCCCTTCCCCTGGGCTATATAGTTGGCATGAAGGCCATAGACAGACAGTAGAAAAAAATATCCTTGTGAGCATCCATCAGAACTCATGCATGGAATGAGACTTTTGATCAGGAGCACATAAGTTCCTAATGAAAACATATAGAGAAACAGAAATGACATAATTGTCCACCAATAAGAAGAGTCTGAATTTACTACCTTGTCTTTTATGAGGTAAAGTCAAAGGTAGCAGTGTTTCCATAGCCACAAGTTTAAAGCCCCAAATCAGAAGACACTCAGTCAGGCAACATAATTATTAAAGAAGCAGATAATAGTTAAGGAGCAACATCCTTGATCTCTTTGATATATGGTTCTCCATGAGGGATGTGTAGTAGAAATATGCAGCTGGGAACCCACAAGTATTCTTAATGTTACTGTTTGGAAGGATGATGTGCAAGACAAATTTTTACAGATATAATTGGAAAGCCTTTGCTCCTCTCATGACTCTTTCCAGGAACTGTAATTTTACATATCACATCAGCTCTGCCTACAGTGCCTGGAAACTCCTTCTCAATCAGGAACTAAATTTAATAATTTAAGTGTAGTTGAAAATTTCTATAGTATTTTCAAACCTCAAGACAACAGAGTGTAAAAAAAAATAAAGACTGAAAAGGAAAGATAATACAAGATGTGGATGAAGAAAGAGGCCTTTTGAAGAGGAGAAGCAGCATATGCCCAGTTTCTCATAGGTCAGTCAAATGCTTAGCTAAAGCTTATTGTCATCCAGGTTTGGAAGCAAATGACAGTGACAGGGTCTGGCAGTGTTCCAGATGAATGGGTTCCTCTAGAACACAGTTTGGGTTTATTGTAATTTTTAAACTTCTAATACAGTAACTAAAGTAGATCATAAAGTGGCTATAATTAATAGGTGGACTGTTAAAAATGGCATTAGCATGTGTGGATTTGAAATATTCTCTATTGCAATTCCCAAACTTATGGTACCACTCATAGAGAGTAAGAAAACTAGACTGTCATGTAGTTTGGTGGCCCAGGCTAATAAACGAGTAATTGAGAGGCTGATACAGGAAGATTACCTCTACTTCAAGGTAAGCTTGAACTATCTAGTGATTTATAGGTCAGGTTGTGCTACAGGATGAGGCACTGTCTCAAATCAGACCAACAAACAAACAAGCAAGAAATAGAGAGAAAGAGATAAATACATAACAAATAGATAAATGAGAGAGAGCCATGATATAGCTTTCTTTGTGAACAGCTTAAAAGTCCAATGTAATACATTTACTCAGTGCTAATTTCACTCGCATGTTTCTTCAAATAAACATGTTAAAAATGTTTTAACTCTAAGAATTATAAAGCATTGATAGTATTTGTCAAGGTAGTATATTATAATTTCTTAGTAATCAACATACATGATGAAATTACTTTTTAAAATTTAGTGATGTTACAATTATATTCTTGTATTAAATGTATATATTGAGTATCTTTTTGTTATTGATTTGGACAAAACAACACTAAAAAAAGGCCTGAGTTATGTTATTTCAGCATATGCACAGACACTCCAAATGCTCTAGATCTGAACATTATACTTTTTGTAAGGTATACTTTTTCAAAGTAGCCACAAAATCCTCACCTCAGCCATTTCAATTCTAATATTGAACAGCTGACAGATTTTACATTAGTAAGTAAAATCAAAACCTAACATGAGGCTAGAAACCAATATGAGAGATTATAATGGTCTTAAATAACATTCTATCATAATTACAAACAAATTCTTAAATGTATGGAGGAATAAATAGGCTACATTTTATATGCCATAAGCTAGTCTCTACTATGGGTTAATATTTTTAATTAACATGTAGCATGAAATAGGCCTCTGAAAGTTAAGAACCACAAAACAATAAAAGAAGTAAACCCTTTTGTTGAAAGCTTCAATTCCCATGTTAACATCTCATTCACAGCCTAATTGTAACCCAATTAGGAAAATTAAGATAAGTAGAAACAGCTGGAACAGAAGGCACTTGGAGTGAAGTGTACCCTCTGCACTCATTATTTGATGGAGATCATTACCCAACTCTACACACAGTGCAAGATATTTAATGTGATTGCACTAATTTATATCTGAAAAGAGTAAGCATGCATTATGTAAAGAAATGGAATGACCTTTTAGCTGTTATTCTTTAAAGTCTATCATCTGCTGACTCAAATACAATCATGAGATGAGCCTAGGAAATGTGAGTTTTCTTTAAGTATTTCTCTTTTTGATTATATCATTATAGCCATATAATGAGCTTCGAAAATATTGTTGTCCCTGGCAACAACATTATGATGTGCTGTTTTATATGCCATAATGACAAAGAAAATATAAATTTGGCTTTAATTTTCTATTGGTATTGGAATAGATATAATTTTACAACTCAAGTAAACCTGAGGCTGAAGGAAGTGCTGCATTGTTAGAGTATGTTGTTCAGGAATACAAACTATAAAATTAAAGGTAATGATTTCATCTTTCAAGACCAGCTATTCTTGTGTGCAAATGATTGGTAGTAGTGGTGTTTATCCCATAGAACTTAGGAAAGAATTATAGAAAATAATTCACATTAAACAGGTAATTTTCACCTGGCCAATGTGACTGTTCAATAAGTGTTAGCTATCAAGAGGTACTGAGATATAGCACTTTGATGTTGATTTGTGTAATCATTCCTCACTGCAAGGCAGATTAAATACTCTTGTCCTTCACAGGACATTCAGTATGAATATACATCATTTCTGAAGGTTCACTTACTATTATGCTAAGGAAACTATAAAAACATGCACCAAAAATTATGATAATTTGGGTGTCACAATATACCAATCACAGACATTGGAAGTTAGAATATAAACTGTAGGATTCATAAAAACAGTGTTACACACTCTTGATATATTTCTATTTTAGAGAGAAATCCAAGCATGTGCTGTTTTCTTGACTCTTGTCATGTTTAGCTATTTTCTGTCACCTTTATAGTTTTGACAGGACAACAATAAGAAAAATACAATGCAATAGGAAACTGCCATTTGAAATATGCAATCTCTAATCACATAAACACACACACACAATTTATACAAAGTATACTCTAGGTTAAAATACAGAATGTTTAAGTTTGTTTACATAATAACTTCATTCTTTTTTTTTAAATGAGGATTTATAAATAATCAATTAATTACCTGGGAGTAAATATCACTTCATAGAATTGGCTAGTGGATCACTGAAATCACTGGTATAAATTTTATTATTTTGTTGAATCTGATGATGATGAAAAAAGGCTGCTAGGATCAGATAACCAAGCTCTGCTATGATTTATGTTATAATGATAGCCAATTTGTGGCCTAACCATTCAAGAGCTGAAGGGAATTCATAGACTTTTGGAGAATCAGCTACCAACTATAATTTTATATTAACAGGAGAAAAGAAAAAGATAAAAAAGATATGCTCACTGGTATATTTGTAATATGTATAACCACAGGATAAATTGACTAACATTATGTTTCTGATATGGATAATCTGAGATGCAGAAGAATAAAGATAATGTATTCATCAATATGACCAGATTTGCATTAACATAGCCCAAGGTAAAAATTCACTCCTTGTGTTTATGCTTCAAGACAATCTTGTACTTATTTTTTTATTTCTATTTCTAATATTGCAGTGTATGTGCATATATAGAAATATTCAGCTACTTAAAATGACATTCAGGAAATTCTGAATATATTTAGCAACTACTGAGAAGAAAAAATAAAAATGTCTAGCCAGCTAAGCCTGAGTAGTTTTGATTTATTCTCTGAAGGTATGATTATTTTTTTACTAATTATAAAGGCACCAATTAGTCAACAATATTTGACTGTTATTCATAAGATTGATAAATGAGTAACTTTGCAATTTTCTTGAGAATATATTTCTATAAAGCAATTTTAACAACCTCAAGGCAAACAAAAATATAAATAATGTGCCTTAAGAAAATGTAAGGACTTGCAGATAATGTTAAAAAAAAATTAAGGTATCTGTCACTTTTTAAAGAACCAGAATGCATCAATTAAAATGTTGTTAGTTTTCAAGACAAAATACTCTGTCTGATAATATTTTAATAGGAATCAAAATTTCGTTTAATGAAATATGTGTTCATTGTCCTTATTTATAAAGTTAACCTGTGGGAGTTTGAGAGATGGTCAGTGGCAAAGCTTCTTTTTAAGAGTACCTGGGTTTCGTCCATAGAATCCAAGTGTGAAGTTTACAACTGTCTGTATCTCATGTTCCAGGGGATTTGACGGCTTCTTCCATCTTCTTCAGTCACCAACATGCATGTGACTCTTTGTCTCTGTCTCTCTCTCTGTCTCTCTGTCTCTCTGTCTCTCTGTCTCTCTGTCTCTCTCTCTCTCTCTCTCACACACACACACACACACACAAACAGAGACACACACAAAAATTCTTTTAAAGCCTTAAATATGTAGATAATATTCAAAGAGAATATTTTAAAAGTTGTTTACCCCTCTATTATTTTGTTAATGGTACCACTAATACCACTAAAACTCTTTCTGACTAACTATTTTCATACAGCCTAACCTTGTTCACTTTTCAAATCACATCTAGACTAAAGAAGATTAAAAAAAAAACAGTGTTCTGCAGGTTTTCCAAAAGGTCAAAAGCTGACTTATGTAGACCTCAAAGACTGCAAAGGACACAAGCTTCAGAAGGTAAGAGAAGGAGAAAGAGCAGGAAAACACAGAAATAAGAGTCTCTATCCGTAAAGTTAACTACAATAATTTACAATGCATGCTCATCATCTACCTCATGCCATATTCCCTCAAGATTTTCACAAGTTCTGTTCATTGCTCTCAATATGTATCCAAAAAAATTATTCTTTGAGAGTATTCCATTAGTAGATTTATAGTACTACTTTTTTACTTCTGTGGGTACTTTTTGGTGGAATTTGAAAGCTGCCCATATCTTTGCTTGTGACATCTCTATTCAGAACATTGTTCAACTTCTATTATACCAATTGATTCCAGAGTATCCTGTAGGCTTGGTTATTGTCTTCAGTCATGTAGGACAGGGTGTCTATATTACACTACAGTAACAATTTCAAGCCTCACTATCTAAAAACACTAAAATTAGTATTTACCAGTGGTACATATTTGATATGAGCAGGTGGGAGAATCAGCTAACTTCAGTTTATTATGCCTGCTGAACTTTGACCTATTTTATTTTTTACACATATCCATAACTGGTAGTATAGAAGACACAAATGTGAGTCCAGTTTTCCCATATCCACACAATGGCAACATGCCACCTCTAATGAAATTTACTCATAAAAGTCACTTCAACATACCTAACTTTTAGAATGGACATTTTGAGTATAGTTTTTTTAGTTTTTTTATGAATCAAGTCATTTTTTTATCCATGTATCCCCTTATTCAGACTCCCTTCCTCCTTCCACTCCTCCCCATCACTCTCTTCTCCCCATCACTTTATCTCCTCCCCAGCAAGGGCAGGATATCCTAAGGTCCCAAGGTCCCAAGGTGGCTTAGCTTAGCATCTCCTCTAGGCACATCCACTTTCCTCATCCCAACATCAATACTGGATCAGGTGATCCTCTGGAAGGAATGGGCTCCAAGGTGTCAGTCCAAGGTGCTTCAGATCCCAAGTTGTACAGTGGTTGTGGTTTGCCACTTGGACATTCTTAGCTTTTTGTTTAAAATCCACTTATGAGTGAGTACATCCACTACTTATCTTTCTGTGTTTGTGATACCTCACACAGGAGGATATTCTCCAAATCCATCCATTTGCCTGCAAATTTTAGGATATAATTTTTTTCTTACTGCTGGGTAGTACTCCATTGTGTAGATGTACTAATGTTTGTTAATCCATCCTTCAGTTGAGGGGCATCTAGTTCTACAGTGTGGGGGAAGTGGTAGGGGCAGCCAATCCTTTGTTAGTGTCACTACTGATATCAAGGAAGTGTAACTGTCATATGTATCTCTATACTTCATTATTATGAAGCTTTTAGAGTCTGTATATATTGCATAACTAATTCATACTAAATAATGTCAACATTGCTTATTGTAAATAGGTGTAACATATTACCACTGTTCTTGAAGAGAGCAAGAAACCAATCCTTCAAACATTAATGACTTAACTGTTACTTTTCTAATTTATATAACTATATCATGCTTGGAAAATCAAAAATTTGGGATGAATTGTCTTTATTTACTTTAACTAATAAGAAAAATATTTATTAAAATAGTGAACTTTTACAGTACTGCAAGGAACAGTGTTGAACACTCAGGGCAAAAGTCAGAACACAGTGAGACAGAATCTATTGCCTAGATAATTTGCCTCCATTTTAAAGGACAGAAATAGACAAGAAAGATAACTTTCATAACAATGGAGAGGAGGCTATATTTTCACTCTAGATCCTAGCAAAATGAGTCTTGGAAACAATTTCAACTTATTTTAGATTATGGCTAAGGAAAGCACTTATACTTTCTATGAAAGTGGGAAACTCTCTCTTCTGGGCTTAAACATAGAAGACTTGGGGTGTTAATGACAAATCTTATTAAGTATCTGAAGAGTCAAAACACCTGTGCATGGGGAAGAATTTCAAAAGCTATCAACAACTCTGGTTTATAAAATATTTCAAGGGAAGAATATTCATCCCTGCATCTCTAATAAGTGCCAACCTGTTCAGATGCTCTGCCCGCTTCAAATATGGATGTGTAATTCTGCTACAGAGAATATCTCTGTATGCTGGTACTGCCTTTTTTTTCTGGAACAAAAGCTGTCTCTACTACTATTAGGTCTGTGATGGAATAGTGTTTTTTGACTTTGAATTGCATTGTTTTACAAGCAATTTTATGTTAAATGATTGGGTATTAATTTCACTGAGGTTCCTAATATCCACTAGCTGTCACCTAAACTAATACTTTAATTTAGATTTTGAAGAAGCTCAGGAATGCTTGTAGGTCATATAAGAGATAGACTTTTAGCAGAGAGATAAATGGAAAGTTCTTGAGAAATCCAATTTATATTTTCATTGTTTAACAAAGAATAAATCCTGAACTCACTTTAATAAAATTTGGGATTATTTTGAAAGATATTTCACTGTGTAGTGTTCTGTAAGGCTTGCAAATAATTGAACAAATAGTACAGATCTTTGTATTTCTTCTTTTATAATAATTTACCCTGTAATTAATATTTTACATTGGATAATTTATTAAATTAGTCGACTATTGCAGTGTAATGCTATTCTGGGAAGACACGATAAATGGCTACTCATCCCAGAACTGAAAGCAAACCAAATGAAAGTAACGAACCATGTCCAACTTGGTGAAACAGTGAGTGTTTTAGGTTTAGTTATAATGAAATGGGGAAGGATTTTCCTTTTTTTCTTCTTCTTCTTTATTTATTTTGTATTGATCAAGAAAAACAGTAAACTGAATTTAAAGTGCTGATAAGTTAACAATAATTATGAAGAAGATAAAAAACATAAGCATAACTTATCAAGGGCGATAATGCAAATAAGATTGCTACACATATATTTACTTTGTGTTCAGCTTTCCCTCTGAATTTTTTTTTCCATCCCTGTATATCTTTATTCAAGGTCCCTTCCCCCTCCCGCCACATCAGGTCATTTTTCTTCTCCACAATTCCCCATCCCCTCCCTGGGTAGGGAGTAGACAGTCCTATGGTCCCACTGACCCAATAATATTTGGATCAGTCTCCACTCCTGGCCAAATCCAGTTTTGTCCATCCTCCCTCAAGAGTGAGTCAGGTGTTCCTATAGTTGGAGTGGGGTTTGAAGGGTCAGTCCAGGGTGTTTCTGATCCCAAGCTGTTCAGTGGTTGTGGTTTGCAGCTTGGGCACGCTTGTTTTTTTTTCTTGTTTGTTTGTTTAGAGAACACTAATGAGTGAGTACATCCCCTGCTTATATTTCTGAGATTGTGATACCTCACTCAGGAGGATATTCTCCAAATCCATCCATTTGCCTGCAAATTTTAGGATATTATTTTTTCTTACTGCTGAGTAGTATTCCATTGTGTAGATGTACCACAGTTTGTTAATCCATTCTTCAGTTGAGGGACATCTAGGTTGTTTCCAGGTTCTTGCTATTACAAATAATGCTGCTACAAACATAGTTGAGCTAATACCTTTGGAGTGTGAATGTGCCTCTTTAGGATATACACCCAGAAGTGATATTGCTGGGTCCTTGGGGAGATTGATTCTCAATTTTCTGAGAAACTGCCATATTGCATTCCAAAGTGGCTGAACAAGCTTACACTCCCACCAACAATGGAGGAGTGTACCCCTTGATCCGCATCCTCTCCAACAAAGGCTGCCATCTGTGCCTTTTATCTTAGCCAATCTAACAGGTGTTAGGTGGTATCTCAAAGTTGTTTTGATTTGCATTTCTCTGATGGCTAAAGATGATGAGCACTTTTTCAGGTGCCTTTCAGCCATTTGTAGTTCCTCTGCTGAGAATTCCCTTTTTAGATCTGTACCCCATTTTTTGATTGGGTTATTCAAGGTTTTCTGCTCTAGATTCTTGAGCTCTTTATATATCTTAGAGATCAGTCCTCTATCACTTGTAGGGTTAGTGAAAATCTTTTCCCATTCTGTAGGCTGTCGTTTTGTCCTATTAACAGTGTCCTTGGCTTTGCAGAAGCTTCCCAGCTTCAGGAGATCCCACTTATTGATTGTGGGTCTTAGTGCCTGTGCCACTGGTGTTATATTTAGGAAGTGGTCACCTGTGCCAATTCGTGGAAATGTATTTCCCACTTTCTTTTCTATCAAGTTCAAAGTGGCTAGGTTTAAGTTGAGGTCTTTCATCCACTTGGATTTGAGTTTTGTGCAGGGTGACAGGCTCAGATCTATTTGCATTTTTCTACACACTTCCATCCACCTATGCCACCACCATTTGTTAAATATACTATCTTTCTTCCATTGAATGCTTTGGGCCTCATTGTCAAAGATCAGGTGTTCATAGGTTTTTGGGTTAATTTCTGGATCCTCAATTCTATTCCATTGGTCCACAAGTCTGTTTTTATGCCAGTACTAGGCTGTTTTTATTACTGTAGCTCTATAGTATAACTTGAAGTCAGGGATGGTGATACCTCCTGAGGTTCTTTTGTTGAGTAAAATTGTTTTGGCAATCCTAGCTTTCCTGTTACTCCAAATGAAATTGAATATTGTCCCCTTATCTATTCAATATAGTTCTCGAGGTTTTAGCTAAAACAATAACAGGACGAAAAGAGCTTAAGGGGATACAAATTGGAAAAGCAGAAGTGAAGCTATCTCTATTTGCAGATGATATGATTGTATACATAAATGACCCACAAAATTCTTCCAAGGAACTGCTACAGCTGATAACCACCTTCAGTAATGTAGCAGGATGCAAGATTAACTCAAAGAAATCAATAGCCCTTCTATACACTAAAGATAGAAGAGCTGAAAAAGAAATAAGGGAAACATTACCCTTCATAATAGCTGCAAATAGTACTAAATACCTTGGAGTAACTATAACCAAAGAAGTAACCGACCTATTTGACAAAAATTTTAAATCACTGAAGAAAGAAATTGAAGAGAATATCAGAAAATGGAAAGCTCTCCCATGTTCCTGGATTGGTAGGATCAACATACTAAAAATGGGAAGGATTTTCTGATAGGAGTGGAAATGAAACAAAGGCAGCTGTATCATCCAAGCCCATGCTAACATAGGCAACAACTTAAGAAACCTGGGACTCTCAGGATAATTTCCATGCAGTTTAACAGTTTGGAAAGTTTCATTTCCAGATAGCCTGGCGCGTTTGACCTTCTACCATGTAGCTCAGTTGGTCTCTGTTTCTTACAGCTTTTTAGCTAGTCAGAGAGTGGCAGTTTACTCCTTCTATGTTTTGGGGGTGGGAGGTGCCTAGTGAATCTGGTAGATTTCACGGACTTCCTGAAGATATTGAGTTGGTTTCTTTCGTGGTTTAATAATATTTCCTGAATGATGGAATGTTTTACTTCTCCTTTAGCATTTTTTGGTGTTCTCGTGTGTTCCTCCCTGAGAATGTTCTATGGGATTCACTTCCACCTTATTCAGTCTCTTCCTACAAGGACAGAAGCTTTTAATCACAGAAAGAATAGACAACAACTACTATTGATTAATTAATACTCCTGAAAGACTAGTTTGCATTAGTTTTCACTGAGATTTGGTTTTAGCCACTACTAGATATCATATGTTCGTCATTACAGTATTTTATAAATAGTGAGTTTATTGGCCTTAAAGTACTTTGTATGGCATCTATTTAACCTTTCTAATTCAACATGATGTTCTAAAAAATCAATGTTCTTTTTGTAACATTTCATTTTATCTTTTCTTTGAAGCCATATATTCATATAAGCATGTTGTACTTTACATAGCAAGATATATTGTGTCAGATAACATGATAATTCTGTCACAAAATCAGTTCTATTTCATCCAGTATGCTTGAAGAACCACAGAAAAATAGACATTAGAGAAAAATAGTGTAGGAGTCAGACAAAATACTTTGTGTCATAATTGTCAAATATTTGGATCATATCTAACTCTACATTATGTTTACTTATTTTCCTTCTGGATCCTTGATATTATCTCTCTATTTTAGTGTTATTTTTATTATGAGAAAAAACACAGTTGTCTTTTATGTCTTATTTTTTGTTTAATGTGAGTTAGGATAGAAATATTGATAGACTTCTAACATGGTTATCTTTCTGTATCTGTAGAAACTTCTGTGTTAACCTTCCCAGCAGTATGTTCCACTCTGCTGCTTTATTTACATAAGGCATTCTTTATGTAATTCTGCTTTAATTATATGTCATTCTGCAGACTTTTGTGATAATTCCATTTTTATTATTTTTTATTTTCATAGAACAAATAGAGACTATTTTACTATCACTGTAAGATTAGCAAACTGAACTTTAAGTTTTTATTTCTTCCAGTCTTTATCACAAAGCTTAGGTAGCAACAGAACTCATTTTTCCCATTTATAGTGTTTTCTTTAAGGTTTGCCAAAAACTGAGCAAACAGTACAGATCTGCCATATTTTTATAAGAAGCTTGTATGAATATGCAATACTATCCTTTAATTGTAAATAAAGATCAAAGTCAAATATAGATGGCTATATTTTAATTATTTATTCATTTGTTTGTTTCTTTTTTAGGACAGAGTTTCTTTGTGTAACAGTCCTGGCTATCCTGGAACTAGCTTTATAGACCAGACTGGCCTCCAACTAACTGAAACCTACAGGCTCCTGCCTCCCAAGTGCTGAAATTAGAGGCATGCACCACTACCACTTGGCTGTGTGCCACCAGCTCCAGACAATGGCAATATATTAAACATTGAATCTATGCTTGGTAAAATACTAATTAAAATATTTTAGAAGGAAAGTCTAAGCATTTGGTGCCTGTATGTATGCAAATCTGATCAATAGTACATAATTTCTATATTTGTATCAGTGTGTGTTTTTGCATAGAAATCTTGACATGACTTGTTACAGGAATAGAAGATAGTGGCCTAATTATTAAAGCATAAAGTATATTAATATGTTAAATCTTAAGTCAGGGCTTGATCTATAATTCAAAAGACACTGTGTAAAACATAAACATGGATTGCCTTATTTAAAACTATTAAGAATTTTGCATTTATGAAGCAGTTCCTAAAACAAAGTATGTGGTCTTCTTACAGAAATACTTATAATAACCAAGATATCACATGTCCATGATATTGGAGTCATTTATGAGCAATGTCAAATGGAATATTATAAGTGAGAAGATATAAAATAGTCATTAAAATGTTAGTAATATTTTTTGGATCCATCACAAAGAACAATTCAGAAAGAAAAGCCTTATCTGAAACAGAGAGACTTCAGTGAAGACTCTAAAATCATTCAGATGTCAAGAAACCTTAGCATAAACTATGGTGATAGTTGTAAGTATGGGGTATGTTATAGGATTATAGGGCAGGTAATTTTAGCATGAACTAAAGCATTGGCCAAAAGTATGGGGTAAATTATGGGATTGCAAGGCATATTTGGAAGATAGAACACAGAATAATTATCACATACTAGATGTTAGTAACCAAATGAACAGATTTAAAATTTTCTATTTAAACACAGAAGAAATGGGACAGGATTATGAAAGAGTGTGCTATCTCTTTCTAATTGAAAATTATAGCATTCAGTTGCACATATGCTATGAAATCAAGAGAAACCTGCACCTAAAATATAAACTATGAAGGTTTTGATGTTCATTAAGAATTTGAAATGATGGTGTTTTGAGACAACTCTGAGAGATGTAAACCACAAACAGGAAATAAAGCCAAGAATAGAATCAGAGGAACAACTAGCATGGAAGTTGTGGACAGAGGGGAAACATTTAACAGAATCTATGAAAAAGAAGAAGCATATGTGGAAGAAAAAAAGAAGGGTCCACAGACCATGGCGTATTTTGCATGAAATAATGAACTGTCAGAATAGGACAAATGATGCCACAGGGTCAAGTAGGTCAGGGATAGGTCAGCCTGCAAAATAATAATAATAATAATTATTATTATTATTATTATTATTATTATTATAATTATAATAATAATAATTCTATTCATTTAACTGTACCAGTTCAATCAAAACATGTATTTTAATATACAAAATGTGTTTTTCAGTCCTGTATTTTACAAACACTAAAGTGCATAAATTGAATTTAACTTACTTGAATTTTTAAAGCAACAGATATCTTTGGCTTGGCATACCTGAGTTTTAATGTGAGAGCTCATTTTCGTCACCTGCACTATTCCCTATGTTTGCATTCACTTTAGAAATACTATTGGTATTATTACATTTACACAAAGGAATTTATGAAAATTGTATTATAGGTGTTTAAAGTCTCTTTTTTTCTAATAATTTATACTTTTCTTCTTGGCAATTGTGGTACATGAGAACCATTGACTCATTTTTTAACCTAACAAAGAGTTTCTAGGTTTTACTCTGAATAAGCATGTGTAGATAAAATTCTATGTTCCACTCTAATTAGTTAATACCCTTATTGTCATGACTTTTAATTTTAAATGGAAAAGAGAAATTAATATTATCACATGTCATGAAATAAAGTGTCTTTGCAAGACAACTTGATGGAGTAAAACAATGGTAAACAGAAGAACTTATACCAGTTAGATGTAAGTAGCAATGAGTCTGAATAGCCATTTAACCCATCTCAAAGGTATCAATGATATGAACATAGTTCATCACTATGTTGTGAATGCAATATCATTCTCCCCAGATCTAACAATATGGTTAGAACTGGGAAATCAGGTGTAAAATGCACACACTTGTCCATTAGCTTAATTAATAGGAGAATTATGTGATGTCAAGGAAAAAACATTCATTTGTTGATCAAAATATAATGAGTTATCAGGAAGTTCCAAGATGCAATAAAGTAAAATGTAATAAAGAATCCACAGGGTGCCCCAAGGGCAGTGGCCTTTCCGTCCTCTCTTTTGGACTAAGCTGTGTCTTGATTCTGGTTGTGTAGACCCTGTCACCAGCTAAGTAAAAGTGGTGGTTTTCATACCTGATTAGAAGGTGAACACTGACATTTCATAGTTCAGCTCACGGTAAATGCCAATGGCATTCACATACTGAGTTTAAAAATATGCAAATGCAATAAAATTAAAGTTAAAGATCTAATAATAGTTTTTGCTAATATGCGTGTTTTTGTTTTTGTATTGTGCTGTTGTTTTGTTTTGATGGTTTTCCATAAAGGATTTCTCTGCATAACAGTCTAACAGTTCTAGCTGTCCTGGAACTCACTCTGTCTGGTCTCAAACTCACAGAAATGACTGCCATCTGCCTGCCACTCTGATGCTGAGAATAAAGACATGTGCTTGCCACCATACCCAGCCTTATTATCCCCAAAGTTCTCAATATAACTTTGTGTATTAGGTGTTAAAATATTTTTAACAATTTAAAATTACCACCAACCCATTGCTTCTTTATTTTAAAGTTAACTTTAATTTGAGCCTCAAACCAAGGTACACAGAAACAGCCAGTTGCTGAAGGATTCAACTGGTGTCACGAAGTTGCTAAAGTATAGAAACCACATATTTTATTAAGCATTTTCCTGCACATTTTAAATGCCAGAGTTGCTATAGTTTCCATTGTATACTGTAAATGTGTGAACGATGCTTTTTTCTGCTTTAGTTAATTCTCATCAGCTTCCTTGATTAATGTTTACCGCATTTCCACAAAGAGCATGCCACTACACCTGGCATTGAACTTAATCTTTTCTCCTAGCTGATGAATCAGCACCCTTAGATGAAAGGGTGACCTAAAATGTGAATACTCCACAAAGAGAAAATAATGCTTTCGGCTAGGATAATTCATTCTCCTTTTCAATATCTTTGTCCTTAAGGAGAAGGCAATCAAGCATTGTCTCTGCCTTGCCTCACTTCAGGAAATGCTTCGTTAGCACTCTTCCACTTATTGCTCCCCCCCCCCTTTATTTTACTCTTGATGTCCTTTCTCAGGAATTATAAGTAGACAAATTTCCAGCAAAGAATAGGATTGATTCTATCATTCTTCTCTTTCAAGAGAAAATGGCTGAGGACCACACACTGTTTGGTACTCCATCAGTTATCAATTAATGATTTATCAGCAGTTAATAATTTTCATGTTCTTCCATTTTGAAAAAAATTGTTTTCCAAAATTAATCTATTTCTTCCTTTCTTTAATTTTTCTGATAAAACAAACCATTTAGACTTAAGTTCATTTCTAATCCTTTCCATAAGTTCAAGTGGAAAATGATTTTTAAATTTAGAACATAAGGAAAATGTGGGAAGACTGAGGAGAGAGTGTAAACAGGGTATACCTTACAAAGAAACAGTTTCTTTATAAACTGTAAATGGAACTGTATGATTCCTCAAACCTTATACTCATTTGAATTCAAACAAAATGGATCTAGTATGTTGGTGAGTTATCTGTGCTCCTATATTCATTGTAGGTCTATTCACAGTAGCCAAGAAAGAAAAATAACTGATGTCCCATTAACTAACAAGGATGAAGCAAGGAAATATACTCTATAGCATATAGAATGCTATTCAGAAATTAAAGGGAATGCAATTTTTTCATTTGTTAAAACATGGTGCAACTGGATATCATAGTACTAAAAGGAAAATGTCATATACAAAAGATAAATGCCATTTGAAATCTTAAAAGGCTGATCTCATAGAAGTTGAGAGCAGAATTTCTAGAAGTTGTGAAGCCATAGGAAGTGGATGGGAAAATGAAAAATGGAAAGTTAAAAGCAGGGAGCTTTGATGTACTATTGTTTGGCAGGATGACTTTGTATAATAATGGTCTGTGTCTGTGTCTTGGATCTAATTTGCTCAGTAGACGTCCCCATTCAACATTGGCAGGTTGTAGAACCTTGAGAAAGTAAAGGTATCTCTTCAGGCCTTTGAAGTGTGCTTTTGTGGAATGGGGATGATGCCAGCTTTCTTCTTTCTCTGGCTTTTTGTCCATGAAAGGAATGGTGGTCCTCACCACTCACTCTGAACCAACATGTTTCTAAAACCATGGACCCATTTTGTTTTGAACTGGAATCCCTGAAGAACTAAGCCTAAACAATCCTTTTCTCTTTATAAGTTGATTACCTCAGATATTGGTTGGGGATAGCAATCTGACTAAAACGATTTGCATTCAAAATGTTATAAAAATAATCATGAAAGTTTTCACTATGAAGAAAGATTAAACACTAAAGAAGACAGATGAACTTCACATGGCTTGAAATTATGTAATATTTGTCCTGGTTGGTTTTTTTGTGCCAATTTGACACAAGCTAGTCATCAAAGGAAGGGGCCTCAGTTGAGGAAATGTCTTAATGTGGATGCAGGTGTAAAGCATTCTCTTAGTGATCATTGTGGGGATGAAGTTACCAGCCCATTTTGGGTTATGCCATCCCTCGGTAGGTGGTCCTGTGTTCTATAAGAACGTAGGCTGAATAGTACAAGGGAAGCAAGCCAGCAGCAAGCAGTTTTATTTTTTTTTCATTTGTTTTGCATACCAACCACAGTTCCCCTTCCTCCTTCTTCCTGTTCATTCTCCACTTCCTATTTAACCCCCCACAGTCATGGGACTACAAAAAGTCATCCTGAGTGGGCTAGTCCAAAATTAGAAAGACAAATATGACATTTACATATTCATAATATTCATGGTTATTATATATAAAGCAAATGGAACCAGACTAAAATCCACAACCATAAAGAAATGAAGTAACGAAAAGGACCCTAAGGGGACATATCAATTTCCTTGGGAAGTGAAAATAGATATCCCCTGGGTAAACTGGAGGTGATAGGTTGGGGAAAGGGATGGGGAGATGAGAACATGAGAGATCATTTTGGTCAATTTGGTGACAGGACATAGGGGATTGTAATGAAATAGTTATTTTAACACAGGAAACCATATTGGAGTTAGGGAGAAATCTGGTGCCAGCAAAACTCCTAGGAATCTAAAATAATGACCCCAGCTAAGACTCCTAGCAATAATGGAGAGGGTACCTGAACTAGCCTTCTTCTGTAATCAGATTGATGACTGCCCTAGTTCCCTAGTTGTCATCAGAGAACTTACATCCAGTAATTGATGGAAGCAGATGCAGAGATCCACAGTCAAGGCCCCAGTCAAGTTCTTGCAAATCCAGTTGAAGAGAAGAAGGAACAATTTATGAGCTGGATTAGGGGAGGTTGAGATCTTGATGAAGGGACCAACAGAGGCAATTGACCTGAGCTAGCGGGAGCTCACTGATACTGAGCAGACAGTTAGAGAGCCTGCATAGGACTGACCTAAGCCATCAGCATGGGATGACAGTTGTGTAGCTTGGTCTTTGAGACCCCCTACTAGTGGGATCAGGACCTGTTCCTGCTGCATGAACTGGCTTTTTGGAACCTGTTCCTCATGCCAGGATGGTTGACTTAGGATGCAAGGGAGAACTTTGGTCCTGCCTCAACTTGATATTCATGCTTTGTTCAAGCCCACAAGAAGCATGACTTTTATTTATTTTCTTAATGTGAGATCTTAAGGATAAATAAGGAAGGAGGAGCTGTGGCTTAATAGTGATTGAAATTGAAGGTGACATAGAAGGACTACTGATTTCTTTGAGTTAATCTTGTATCCTGCTATATTGCTGAAGGTGTTTTTCAGCTGTAGCAGTTCCTTGGAAGAATTTTGTGGGTCACTTATGTATACAATCATATCATCTGCAAATAGAGATAGCTTCGCTTCTTCTTTTCCAATTTGTATCCCCTTAATCTCTTTTCGTCCCCTTATTGCTTTAGCTAAAACTTCTTGAACTGGATTGAATAGATAAGGGGAGAGAGGACATCCTTGTCTAGTTCCTGATTTTAGTGGGACTGCTTTGAGTTTTTCTCCATTAAGTTTGATACTGGCTGTCAGCTTCTTGTAAATTGCCTTTATTATATTTAGGTATTCTCCCTGTATTCCTGATCTCTCCAAGGCTTTAATCATAAAGGAGTGTTGGATTTTGTCAAAGGTTTTTTCAGCATCTAAGGATATGATCATGTGGTTTTGTTCCTTTAGTTTGTTTATATGATGGATAACATTTACAGTTTTTCATATATTAAACCAGCCCTGCATTTCTGTGATGAAGCCTACTTGGTTGTGGTGGATGATATCTTTTATACATTGTTGTATATGGTTTGCAAAATTTGGTTGAGATTTTTCGCATCAATATTCATGAGGGAAATTGGTCTGTAATTCTCCTTCTTTGTTGTGTCTTTGAGTGGCTTGGGTATGAGGATAATTGTGACCTCATAAAAGGAATTTGGCAATATTCCTTCAGTTTCTACTGTGTGAAATAGTTTGAGGAGTAACAGTAGTAATTCTTCTTTGAATGTCTGGTAGAATTCTGCACTGAAACCATCTGGACCAGGGCTTTTATTTTGGGGAAGGTTTTTAATGACAGCTTCAATTTCCTTAAGGGTTATAGGCCTGTTTAGGTAATTAATCTGATCTTCATTTAATTTTGGTAGGTGGTACATGTCCAAAAAGCTGTCCATTTCTTCTAGGTTTTCCATTTTTGTGGATTACAGATTTTCAAAATATGATCTGATAATTCTCTGTATTTCCTAGGAGTCTGTTGTTATGTCCCCCTTTTCATTTCTGACTTTGTTGATTTGAACTCTCTCTCTGTTTTTTGATTAGTTTGGCTAAGGGCTTATCTATCTTGTTAACTTTCTCAAGTGTATAGTGTATAGGGTGTATACCCTAATGATGCACAGTCATACTCCAAAGACATTAGCTCAACTATGTTCATAGCAGCATTATTTGTAATAGCAAGAACCTGGAAACAACCTAGATGTCCCTCAACTGAAGGATGGATTAACAAACTGTGGTACATCTACACAATGGAGTACTACTCAGCAGTAAGAAAAAAATGATATCCAAAAATTTGCAGGCAAATGGATGGACTTGGAGAATATTCTCCTGAACAAGGTATCACAAACTCAGAAAGATAAGCAGGGGATGTACTCACTCATTAGTGGTCTCTAAACAAACAAACAAGAAAAAAGCCAAGCATACCCAAGGTGCAAACCACAACCACTGAACAGCCTGGGGTCAGAAACACCCAGGACTGACTCTTCGGATCCCACTCCACCTAAAGGAACACCTGACCCACTCTTGGGGGGGGGGGACAAAACTGAATCTGCCAGGAGTGGAGACTGAACTAAGCAATACTGGGTCAGTGGCTTCATGGGATTGTCTGCTGCCTTCCCAGGGAGAGGATGGGGAATTGTGGATAAGAAAAAATGACCTGATGTGGTGGGGGAAGGGACCTTGAATAATGATATACAGGGATAGAATGCGTGATTTCTTTGTTCATAATAATAATAATAATAATAATAATAATAATAATAATAAAATATACAGAAAAAAAAACAAACAATGTAATGGAAGGAAGGAGCAAAATGGGGAAGGAAAAAATAAAGATTCTTGCTTCAAAAAAAAAAAAAAGAAATTGAAGGTGACAGAAAAAGTACAGTAAATTGTTTAAAAATCTATAAAATTTATCACACTCTTCATGGATAGATTCCTGCCTGGGGAAATCATTGAGTCAGTCACAGTCTGCTTTGTTGATCAGGGTGAAAGCCTACTGTAAAATTGAATATGTTAGGAGGGCATGAGACAGATCACTCTCTTGTTCAGATTTCTCTCTTGGATCATATATTGTCAAATATTCTGGAGTTAGCAATGGGGAGATGAGCCCTTTTTGTAGAGAAGTTTATTGGATTCAGGAAAGAAGTTGGGTGTTGCCCTATCATAATGTGATTTTTAAATAAAATTCTAAGAGTTTGCTTTTGCATCACTTTGTATAGTGAGGGCTTTTCAGCCCTTTCAAAGTCCAAATTCAAGTGTCCACTTTCTTGCTTTCTTATTGTCCCATTGATTCCAACCATCAACAGTCTTGGATTGAGGTTCCTCTGATCCACTCACTTTTTTCATGCCATAGTTAGGAGTCCTTTCACATCTGTTCTCAGATAGGAGTTTTACACTCACCAGCTAAGATACTTCATTCTGAAGTGAGCTTGGTTTGCCTTCACACCATGAGTTATGAAATGTAGATATGTCTTAAAGTACATTGTTTTGTCTGTGACAAACAGTATCTAAGAGAACAATTTTTTCATCATTAGAGACCTTAGTCTGATCTATTTATTATTTATTTTTAAACTTCGAAGCAGGTTCACTGACCTATGTCTTCTAACATGACTTGATGGATGAGAAAAAAATGAATTAATAAGTTTTTAATGAAACATTCTTGAATTTGGAACAATTCAAAGCATGCAATCTTTCTGGAAAACTGCAGTGAGAGAAGGCTATCTCTCCCACTGATGTTATGCACACAAGAAATGTCAGTATGGACTGTGCCAAAGCTGCCATTTCCTCCAATTAGTGATGGCATGGCAGGAAGAGCTCATACATCAATACCCATAGTTTATCATTACCCATTCTCAACTGCCTCTGTATCTCAAACCACAGACCCACAGAATATAAATTCATTAGTTTCCATAAATAACTCATTTTCTGCCCTTTATCTCATAATGACCTTTCTCTTAGTGTTGAGTCAAAGATTATGACACTGACTTATAAATGCAGTTTTGATACAACACATGTTTGGCAGCCTTGTCTGTTGAGTTGTTTGTTTGTTTGTTTTGTTTTGTTGTTGTCTTTTTTAAGGTCATCTTCTCTCAAAGCTATGCAAGGAATTCTCCAAAGAAAAGCCAGATCACTGTTATGAATGAGCACTAGGAATCACCAGAAGGACTGTACTCTGCTTGAACAACACATACTTCATAGAGAAATTTTTAAATATTCTAACTCTTCTCAAAAAGGCAGTTTTATTGTTTTAAGGTGAGAAGATAAAGTTGCCCCATAAATGCATATATTGAAAAGACCAAACTCATAGACTGTAGCAACTTTTAAAAACAAGACTGTTTTAAGGAAGTAAAATAATTAAGGTGATAGGATGCAGAATTGTTTACACAATGTGGTGACTCCACTCATCTCTCTCCTAATCACCCCAAGGGAAGAGAGCAACCGGCAGGTATTCATGGTGATTAATTACACACATGCCTCCCCAGAGTCACATCATGGTGATAGATGTCTGCATAGTGCTGAAGTCCTCTAATTAGAGCTGACTGAATATGGTAGATTAAAATTCTAAACATTAGGCTTTGGGGAAAAACTCCAGCCCCCATTCAATTTTCATTAGCTTAGAGTCACTTCATATATTCAAGTCATCTGAGAAATATTTATAGGTTTTCTGTGAAGTTGAGCTACATCCCAAGAATGCTGAAATCTGACAATAATTTTTAAATCCTTAAGCAGAAAGTATGTTTTGTTTTTCATCAGTGTCTTTTGTGAAGCGGACTTACCTTCATAATTTTAATTAAAATAATTGACTAAACAGACAGAATATCTTCTAAATTACATTTATTTGCTCCATTTCTTACTTGTAATGCCTTAACCTGGTTTTCCTCTGAATTATAGATTTATACCTCACTTAGATTTTTGCTTAATTTACTCTTTTGAAGCCAAATTCCCATTTCTTAAAATGTTAGCAGTATTTCATAAAGAGAAAAAACCCAAGTAAGTTTTTTATATTATCTGCTATTTATCTCTGATGTTTTAGTAAGGGGGAGGTTTTATTTTCCTGTAAAAAATTATGAATCAAAGAAAATAATGCACCTGGTGTACTTGGTAAAAATAAGAAAAAGAATTTTAGCAGGCCCCTCAGGGATGTTCTAATGTATAAATGTAATCCACTAACTAGATTAGGCAAACCTATGAAAGACAGCTACTGACAGGTCTTGTCACAGCTGGTGATACGGCCCCTAGAGGTCAGGTTTTAAACTCTCTGGCTTTTCTGACAAAGTTAAAGGAGGGCAAGGCTGTGCACCAGGGTTGAAGCATTTGGGTGGACAGAAAATGCCAGGCGAGGCTCTTCATCTACAATCCATTCTCACCTCTTCAACCCCTTCTAGCATAACTTTTCTTTGACACTGCTCTACCCTGGAAATATAGACAGAGCTGGAAGCAAAGATTCCTATTACAAACCTAATTCTCAGCTTAAAGACTTACCACTTGCCTGTCAGCTGAAATTTTAATGAAAAACTTCCTGGGCAAACAGGAGTAATTTGAAAGCAGGAAAATAAATGTCAAGCTTTGAGCTTGTACCAGAATAAAATAAGTAGCTTTTCCATGTGGTGCTTAGTAACTACATTGCACTGGAGGCTTTGGCATTGTTGGTGTCTTCCTGCTAGGTTTTATTTCTCTGCCTCCCTGGCAGAGATGGGTGAATCTTTCACTTTGATATCTTCCACACTCCCTGATTTCATGCTGAGACAAATGAATTTTAGGAAATTTTGTCTGTATATTCTCTAATCCTGATGCCTTTAGGTTAGTAAAACATCAAAAACGAGTCACATCCTAATAATGATCCATATTTACTTGGTGCAGGCTAGTTTCTGTGGGCTCTGATCGTAAGTTGGTGCATTCAAGAGAACTGAGCCCTACACAACACTAATTAAAACGCAAGTCTGAGGTATCCTGACATATAAGAAAAAGGATATTACATGTATTCATAGAGAAACTATGTCAGATTGAATATTTATAATTGACATTAATATTTCCTTGATATGTTTATTCATTTATTCCTCCTTCTGATTCTTAGCATGGCTACAGTTTCCAAAACATCCCATGATTAAAATATTTTTTATTTCTTACTCTAAATTATTATTTTTCTGGAGATATTTCAGCTGTTCTTCAATCTTAAATTTGAAATATAATTCAGGAATATTTTTATTCAATGTAATGACTATTGGGATAAAATAAGACTACAATTGCTTGAGAATACAGAAAACCATATTCATGGCTTAATAATAATTTCTTTTATTTTTTTTTAAATCACTTAAAAGTTTTTCTTCCATTTTCCATATCAACCACAGTTCTTCCTCCCCTCCTGCCACTCACGGCCAGCACGCCACCCCCCTAGATCTGCTCTTCAGAGAGGGTAAGGCTTCCCATGTGGAGTCAGCAAGTCAGGCATATCAAGTTGAGACAAGACCAAGGCCTTCCTCCCTGTATCAAGTCTAAGCAAGGTATCCCTCTATAGGGAATAGGTTTCAAAAAGCCAGTTCATGCACTAGGAATAAACCCTAATCCCACTGCCAGAAGCTCCACAAACTGCTAGAGCCACACAACCGTTATCCACATTCATAGGACTGAGTTTGGTTCCATGCCGGTTCCCCAGGTGTCAGTTCAGAGTCAGGGAGCTCTCAGTAGCTCAGGTCAGTTGTCTGTGTGGGTTTTCTTATCATGATCTTAATATTTGAAAATATCAATTAAACCATTTGATTCAAGTTTGCTAACCCTGTCCTGTGAACTTCCTGGAATCTCAAGTTGTTCTGTGTAACTGCTATTCTAAGGATAGGTTTTAGCCTAAAATTTGTAAAAGATGCAACATGTTAAAAAATAGTTACTTTGAATACAGACATCTTATTCAGATTTCATGAAAAAAAATCAATGAAGAGATCACAAAGGATGCTAACTGTGGAAGTAGATTTCCTCTGGGTGAATTCCTGTGTATTGGGTTGAAACACGTAAGGACTGTCTTGCTCAAGAACTTGAGATAATGATAATGATGATAAAAATAGAAACTGACAAAAAAAATTTAAGACAGTTTCTGGAACTTTCTGTTAGAAATTACTATTTTTTAATACAAGAACAATTCAAGTTGCGGATAAATGCTCTAATGCATGACTTCACATTTAACAAGACCTATAAATAACAAGTTAAACTAATCAATATAAACTTGATAAATCTTTAGTCAAGTAGTTTCAATCACAAAATTTTTATAAGCCATGATTAGGATCAGTTATACAAAGAGAAATTATTTATATATGAACCAGGGTCCAATGTGCACAGTCCTTCTGTTCATGAAATTCCTTATCTTATAAGCAAACGGGATCTTAGAGAAACTTTAGCAATAAAACCAGCATAGTGTGATAGAAAAATTACTTAGGCTAAACTACCAGGTGCAAATGTAAGCATATTTGTAGAAATGTACACCTTTTACACTGAAATATGAGAATAATACTTACACATAACTGAATAAACTTACAGTCATGCAATATTTTATTTAGCACTATATAGACAGTATGTTATTATTTTGACATGCTAGCCATATAAAATTATGTATACAATTTTTATTCTTTTATCACAGTAAATTTTATATTCTACTATGCATTTATACATATAATATACTGGAACAATTTCATATCCTACTAACCTCTAAAATATCAGTAGCCAGTCATTTACTAGTGTATTGTATTAAAACAGCCACAGTGTAATATTTTGCTTAAAGAAAAAGAAATGGTGAAGCTTATGACTAATACTGGAATTCTTATGACTAATACTTTAAATATGATTATAAGAGTACATCCACAATATTCCAAACAGATGTACCAACTATATATGCACAAGAGAAATAGAAGATTTCTTTATTTGTGAAAATGGACAAAAGCATCCATGTGATGCTGATGCTTATACAGAAGTCAGCAGCAAATGTGTTAAGCATGCCCATTCACAGTTTTGTAGGTTCCATTCAAAGGATTACCATGTGAGACAGCTTCAACTTGCTTAATATTTTCCATATTTTGTATTCAGATACCAACTTTAATCACTGCATAAGTACATAGCAAATAAAGATAGATGAAGAGAAAGACTACAAAAAAGTAAAATAGAGTCAACTTACTAATGAGTCTCTATGGTCCCAATTAAGCAAAAATTGATAACATTGTTATGAACACTTTCATTGATCAACTTAATTTTATTATAAAATTATATGCTTTATGCGTAAACTTATTTTTAAATTAGAATGAGAACATTTGAGAGAAAAGTGCATACAATCCTTTTTGAAGTTCCTGATATGAAAAAACTCAGTCTCAGGGGTGATGATTTATTTCCCTTTTCCAAGAGGTGGGATGTTGGCAAAACTGGCGTGATGGGAGTAAGAAAAGAGACATAATTAATGAGAGACATTTTGAGGTTTATGAGAAAACTGGTGCCAAGGAAAATCCCAGAAACCCACAAGGATGACTGCATCTGTGCCTGCCAGCAATAGTGGAAAGAGTACCTGAACTAGCCATCTACTATAATCATATTGGTGACAACCCTTATTGTCATCAGAGAGTCTTTATCTAGTAACATATGAAAGCAGATGCAGAGATCCACAGCCAAATACCGGGCTGAGTCCTCTTGAAGAAAGAGTAGATGGATTGTACAAGCCAGGGTGTTCAAGGTCATGATGGTAGGAATCCACTGAGACAGCTGATCTGAGCCACTGGGAGTCCATGGACTCTAGACCCACCTAGGCCCTCTCCATGTAGGTGGCAGTTGTGTAGGTTGGTCTGTTTGTAAGGCTCCCAGCAGTGAGATCATGGCTGGTCCCTGACACTTAGCTGGATTTTGGGAATTTGTTCCCTATGCTGGATTATTTTGTCCAGCTTTATGCAGGAGGAGGAGCTCAATCCTAACTGATTTGATCTACTATGTTTTGTTCAAGCCCATTGGAGGACTACCCCTTTCTAAACACACATGGAGGAGCCATGAAAGATGAGGTCAGCAGATGGGAGTGTGTGTGAAGAGTATGAGAAGAGAGGAGGGAGGGAAAGCTGTTGTTAGGATGAAAAATGTAACTAAAATTAAATAAAAGCAAATCACAAAGCAGTGATGAGCACTAGCTTGGGCAATGCAGGAGAGCTCACCCTGGTGGTGAGGATAGCCAAGAGCTGGCAGGCTGACTGCAAATAGTGGCCCAGAAAGAGTGTTATGAGTTGATTCACCCCAACATCCACCCCCAGTGATCTGCTAGAACACATGGTAAAGGGGCCTGTCCTGAAGACCCAAAGTTACAGGATGTGACATAGGGCAGCAACGGGGCATCTAAAAGGAGTCCCATTGATGGCCTAGTATTAATAGTGTAGCAGAAACATGAGGCCTTGAACTAGACCAAAAACTCTTGCAATGGAAATCTGTATGCAAAGAGATATGGATAAAAGTGTTAACTCAATATTTCACACTACAACTTCCATGAAGAGAATATTCTCTTAATTTTTTTTATTTTATGGAGGAGAATGTAAGGGCAGATGTGGATACAAAGGGAATGGAAATGAATAGGATCAAGATGCATGATGTAAAATAATACAAAGAATAAATAAAAAGTTTAATAAAAGCCTAATTAAAACATTAGAACTTTTCCCAAGAGCCACATATGATATTAATGAGTTTGGGAGCAACTCTCTTAGGTTTTAATACTATTTACTCAAAACAACTAAAAATTCTTCTCTCACAAATCTACAGGCCAATAGTCTTACTAAAGACTTCAGCAGAGACATATTTCTCTTTGAGCCTATAGTGAACACTTCTTTGCCTCCTCCAGCTCCTGGTAGTTCTTTGACTATTATGAATACAACTAAGTTCTGCCATTATTTTTATATAGCTCCTGTCCTGTGTTTCTGAGTCCTGTTTCTTTCATAAACATTCACTAAACTGATTACCAACTCTAATCTAGTATGAATCCATCTAAGTCCTGATCTTAACAGCATCTTCCAGGAGGTATTTCCCAAATAAAATCACATTCATAGGTAACAGGGATTATAGCATTAATACATCTTTAGAAAAGGATGGTAATCGACCCTGGACAGTCCCCAGGAAGTTACATTTGCACAACTTAATTTTATGATATAAAATGATATGACATCTGACATGTTTAATATGTTTGAGTGTGCTATTTGAGTAGAGTTATCAAATGCATCGTTATCAATTATGATCAATTTGGACTGTGGAATATGGCATTAATCCATTGGTTACAGTATTGTAGGGGATACTCTTCTTTTTTCTTTGACAAGCTGACTGATAAAAGCAAGTTACTAAAGGATTGGTTTATTCTGGTTGAGATTTTTTTTCTCTTTTTTTTTATTATTTGGTGATTTTGCAACATACAACTCATCAAACTCAGTTATCAGTCCATTCTGCTTCATACCCACTCTTATGATCTCCCCAAGAGTATTGGTTTAGATGGTGGGAGAGGCAGGGTAGCAAGAGCTAAGGCAGCTGACATACATAGTCAGCAAACAAAGAGACAAAAAGTAAGCCTACATTTACTTCATCCAATTTTTTTCTTTATTTAGTTTTGGGTTCTAGTTCATAGGTTAATTTTACTTTCAGGGTAAGCCTTCTTTCCTCAGATAAATTTCTGGGAAAATGCCTAACTATTGTAGGCATGTCTCCTGTTTCATAACTTTGTTTGGGGCTGTATTAGAAGAAACTTCAAAGCTTTCTACTTTATCTTTGTAAATCAACTTAGATAAACAGGTTTGGTATCGCAGTAAGAACCCGCCGTCAGATGTTTTAAATGAGGTTTATTTTGTGAGAATCACTTATAAAACAGAGAAGGTTTTAAGAGAAAGTGAAGGGGTAAGGTTGCAGCATGCTGGAGCATTTTTAAGGAAAGCTCTTTATATATACGTTGTATTTTTGAACTCCCGCACCACAGTCCTGGAATCGCACCACACCAGTCTGGACAACAGCAAGAGGTCCCGGCCTTGCGCGAGAGTTTGTCGGCTTCTTGTCTCTCTCCAGTTGTTGTACTTTTGATGCTTGTTTTCGTTGACCATGACCCTTTTGACTCTAACACTCTGCCGCAACCCGTTTACATGTGTAGCTTCTGATTTCTCGCTACATTTCCCCCTTTTATCAAAATAGGAAGGTTTTAAACTAGGTATAAAATTATATATTATAGGGATCATTATAAGGCAGTGTCTGGGGAAGAGAAAGGTATTAACATAAGTGAGGTCAAATTATTGTTAACAAGCAACAACTATAAAGTGTAAGTTAATATTTAAAATGTTGATATGAGAAAATGTATAGGGATTGTTTTAAGGTTGTTTATTTTAAACAATAAAGTTTTAACACTTGAGTGTCTTTGTTGAAATGTGAAGTAATAACAACTTTAACTATTTAATCTTTAACATTGTTAAGACCTGAGAAGGAAAATATATATTTGAAGTTGGAAGTATGAAGTAACTTTTAGAATTTAGGAGAAGACAACGACAGTTAACTATTTGGACAGTCATCTATTACTTTTTTGTATAACGGGAACATTTATTTTTGTGGCTTTTGGCCTATGATATTTGACAAGTCTCTGTAGAAGCAGGGTATTTTTTGGTAGGACTGTCATATTTTGTCTAGGCAGGCTTTGGTAGTCTCTATTTTTTATCTTGTTTGTCTATTTTGGACAGTGAGCACTTTGACAGCAGTCGGGGCAAATGTAGTCTTTTGTCTTTTAGGCCATTATTTGCCAAATAAGATAAGTTTTTTGTAAGATGTCTGTGATGTTTAATACTACTTTGAGAAAGGAATGGTGATGTCAGGAGTTGTTATGTCTCTTAAGGCCAAATTTGAGATAACAAAATTTTGAATGTCATATTTTTTTGGTCTATGATATGGTTGAAGACACCTATTAATTTGGTATATTTTGACATGTTTTTGAAAAGTCTCAGTATCTTGACTGTTAGGTGATAAATCTGAGTAACTATAATCTGTAATCTCAATTAACTAAGAAAGTGAGGCCAACATTGTAAAAATAGGCATTTTAAAATGAGTGTATAGCTCTTTTAAATAATCTTAAGTATAACAATTTTATGAAAATTTACTAAAATATATATTTTGTATCAAATGACAATATTTTAATTATATATCATTATATATAAAAATATATCTAAACAGATTTATATAAAACAACTTGTGTGTATAGTATAACAAATGTTATGACTATCATAAATAATTAGAGGTAGAAATTGTATTATGGAAATGACAATGTACTTAATATATATTAATGTGTAAAATATTTTAGACAGAGGTAGACACATGTAAAATAGGGCAATTATATA
>PVIH01005422.1:0-124445 GCA_004025045.1 Sigmodon hispidus
ACACACCCTGCTCCATCATGATGGGCTAAAGTCATGGACCCATACCCTGCTCCATCATGATGGGCTATAGTCATGCACACATACCCTGCTCCACCATGATGGGCTAAAGTCATGCACACACCCTGCTCCATCATGATGGGCTAAAGTAATGCACCCACACCCTGCTCCATCATGATGGGCTAAAGTCATGCACCCACACCCTGCTTCATCATGATAGGCTAAAGTCATGCACCCACACCCTGCTCCATCATGATGGGCTAAAGTCATGCACCCACACCCTGCTCCATCATGATAGGCTAAGGTCATGCACACACACTCTGCTCCATCATGATGGGCTAAGGTCATGCACCCACACCCTGCTCCATCATGATGGGCTAAGGTCATGCACCCACACCCTGCTCCATCATGATGGGATAAGGTCATGCACACACACCCTGCTCCATCATGATTACCTTTGCTGGGTCTCACTGCACAGCCCTCCAGAATATGCTAAGGTAGAGTCTTTCCCTTTTTCCCTCCCCCTTGGCAGTAGCATGTGGCCTGGGATGAACAAATGAATGCTTACATTTCTACTTGTCCCTGGAGTCAGTGACTCTATAGTGAAAAGCATTAGAAATACTGCACAGCATGATTGGGGTATTCTGTAGGATATAATGACATCTTAGACCACCCCTTAGAAAAGATATGTGTGTCCCCTTCTCTCACAACAGCCTTGGTACCTGGCCATCTTTATGCCAAGGTCTTTGTTCTTAGAGTCACTGTACCTTTCTTCCAACTGTTTTACCAGTTTATGCTAGCCAGCATCAAGCCCTGTTGTCCATAAGCAAGAACCCTGACTTGTACACTAGCACCAGGTTCTCTGAAAAGAAATCCTGGGAAGGAACTCCATGGGCCAGGCTAAATTTATCCTTGAAGAGACTCTTTAGCTCCAGCACCATACCAAGCTAATCTGCAGACTAGGACACTTGAAGCCTTTGATTTATATCAGGAGACTCCTTCCAGGTTACTCTGTCAACTGTATCAGTATCGTGAGCTCAACTGTGTCACATTGTAGTATCCATTCATCTACCCTCTCAGTCAGTCCACAAGGCCTTTGTACAAATTAAAAGGCCCTCTGAAGGCATGAAGGCATTGAGGTTTGCCCTGAGCCATGCTCAGAGATCAAGCCTTGTCAATTTGGGCAGACATAAGACCTAATTCAGATTCACAGCTATAAAAAAGCCTACGGAATGGCTCTGGGATATTATTTGGCTTCATATACTCTGGAAAAAATCTCTTCATAAACTATGAAAGGTAAAGTTTGGGAATATGATATTCAACAGCTTCCAGTCTCCATACTAGACAACTAGCTAAGAGTTAAAGACTGGATTTTACTTCAGATAACTAAGGCAGCCTGATACTGCCTGTTTCTTTCTTTTTTTTCTCATATAGAAAGAAGGATGTCTTAATCAATGTTCTATTGCTGTGAAGAGATCATGACCACAACAACTCTTATAAAGGAGAATATTTAATTGGAGCTGGCTTACAGGTTTAGAGGTTTATTTCATTTTCAGCATGGGAAGAAACATGGTGGTATGGTGGTATGTAGACAGACACAGGGCTGGACGAGCTGAGAGTTCTGCATCTGAATCTGTAAGAGAGAGAGAGAGAGAGAAAGAGAGAGAGAGAGAGAGAGAGAGAGAGAGAGAGAGAGAGAGAGAGGAGAGAGAGAACCTCAAGGCCCATTTCCAGTGACACACTTCCTCCAACAAGGTCATACCTCCTAATCTTTCTAAGTGGCTAAACATTCAAATATATAAACCATGGGTATAGCACGAATTCTAATTTTATTAAAAGAAACTCGGAGCCAGATATCAGGAAAGGAAATATCAGAGAAAGGAAACACCACAGTCAAATCTCAGTCAGAGTCAGCATCTTCCAGCTTCCTCAGCCTCACTCCAGGTCACTTCTAATAGCTGCTGTTTTCCCAAGCCTGCCTTAAATACCCTCTTTGTCCAGCTGTATCCCATCCAGGTCAAGATTAAAGGCATGAGCTACTCTATTTGGTAGTCTGCCTTGAACTCACAGAAACACAGAAAGATCTCTGTCTCTGGAGTTATGGGATTAACTCCATTCCCAGTTTTCCTGTGCTAGGATTAAAGGTGTATGCCATTGAAAGTCAGCTGTTTGGCCTTGTACTCACAGAGATCCAGAACTCCCGGAGCTATGTGAGTTACCACTGCTCTGTTATCCCTGGAACTCCCGGAGCTACTTCTGCCTACTTTGACTGTGGTATTCCTCTCTCTGATATTTCAGGTTTTATTAAGTATGTGACATGCCACCACATGTGGAGGGCATTCTCATTTCAACCACAACAGGAAGGGTGGTGGACCTTCGAATTCTGTTCAGCTTCCACCCCTTCAGTTTCAAGACCATCTGTGACTGACTTAGGATGAGGTAATTATTCTGATGAATCACTCTCTTGGAACCTCCAGTCTGGACAGACAGTGGGGCAGGTATACTGAGATTAGTGAGAAACCCCTTTTCTTATTATCAGACAGTTAAAGTATGAGCTGGTCTGAATTGTGAACTAATTAGTCTTACCAGTAAAAACCAGGAGTCAGATATCGGAGTAATAACCAAAAAAATCAGAGAAGCAGAGGAGTAGCCTCTCTGAATCCTCTGACCAAAAGCAAAGAGCTGAGATCCTGTCTCCACCCCACCTTATATACATGTCTCCACCTCCCAAGTGCTGGGAATAAACACATGAGCCACAACCACCCAGCTTCTATGGTTAACTAGCAGCTAATTTCTGATTTTCAGTCAAGCTTTATTTGTCAGAACACAAACAAAATATCACACAATCGTGGTCTGGTATAAACATTTTTCTTATTGGAAACAATTAGAATCAAACTGGACTTGTGGGTGTTCTCTATCAGAAACTGGAAGAATGAGATTCTATAGGTAGGATTGTGACATTGGGGCTGTGAGCAGAAATGAATGCCAAAGGCAGTCAGGATGAGCCAAATAGTGTACAAACTACAAAAATTTATTCAGTATTATAATAAAACCCAGAGCCAGATATTGGGGGAAAGCTGAAATATCAGAGAGACAGGGAACAAACCACAGCCAGTTCTCACCCAGCCAAGACCTTAGGCAGAAGTGAGCAGGTCCGGTCTCCATGAGTCCTCAGACTGGACTGGGCAAGCAGGGAAAGAGGAAGACCCTCACCTCCTTATCTTTCTTTTTCCACCCAGCTTTTTCAATTCCTAGATCAACTTTCCTTGAGCTAGGATTAAAGGTGTGAGCCCGCAATGCCAGGCTCTGTTTGACCTTGAACTCACAGAGATCAAAAGAATATCCACCTCCCAAGTGCTGGGATTAAAAGTGTGAATCATGGCTCCCTGACTTTCAGGGCTTGGCTCTGTCCTCCGATATTTCAAACTATTTTTTATTAAATATACAATATATCAACAGTCAAAGGCCATGAACAACCATGAGCAAGTGACATTTCAGAGCAATCTAAAATTATAAATGAGGGAGAGATGAGAGTGGACGTAGACAATTGTTCCATGGCCTGAGACACAGATAAACACACACACACACACACACAAGCAGATGTGTAGAGCAAAGAGCATTCAGTGAAGAGTTAGAGTCAATTAGGTTTGGTCTAGGCTTCTTTTTTTTCCACATCAGGCTTTTATTTTATTATCTTACCTTTAAATTAATTAGAACCAACCTTACAATACCATAATCCCTTTGTTTATATTCCTTCTTGAATGCATCAAAACTCATAGTGAACAATGAGTTCTGGGTTGCAAAGGAGGGTTGACTTTTGCACCTGTCTAGCCTGCCTTTGTTCACAAGCTGAACAAAAACATACAAATATAAGTGCTACTGGTCTAGGCTTCTTGTGAGGCCAGGTTAGAAAACCCTTTCTGATATCCTTGCGTTCTTACCCTGCCGTTGAGATTTCTAATCTCTAAGTGATGTGTTCTTCCTCTCAGGCTTCTTTCCCTACACCATTCACATGCACACTTCCTTAATAGGACTCAAGAAGACTTCAGTCCGTTCCTCAAAAGGGCCTAGCATCCCCTCAAACCTAGGCTGAAACCTAGCTCTAAACTTCCGGTTTCTTTCCCATCCCCACCCCTGGTGCTGAGCTGAGGTCCTTGACTTGTCAGCATTGCCAAGTTAAGGCTCCTTCTGAGCCTTTCCTAATTCTATCAGCGTGAAACCACGACCAAGCTCTCAATGGAGTAAATGAAATAGAAAACCACTAAAGCTCAAGGGAAATCAATGGGTTTCCTTAATTACACACACACACACACACACACACACACAGGCAAACCTAAGTCAGAGTCAGAGAAAGACCTTAAGGTCTGATGGCTGCTGTCCTGGGTATCGTCCCCCATACAGGATCCCCAAGTGTCCTCCTGTATCTTCCAGACTCACCATTTTTCTCAAGATGGTCAGTGCCCCCAGGCCACTCCTAACTCCTCACCTTCCTCTTCCTTTCTTGTTGTGAAAGATTCATTCTCCCCTTAGATCAATAAAGAAGTTGATATTTTACAACTGTAGAAAACTAAAAGAAAATCAAACACAGCCCAAATGGGAAAATAATGAAATGGAAAATAATGAAAAGGCCAGCCAAGACATACTCTGTTTGTCTAGTACACAGTCTTTATCCCAGGGCTCCTTGGGCCTCCTGCCTAAGTCACTTAAGGTTTATTTTTGCATCCAGGTTGGGCCTGGCCTCAGAATTCTCAACATCATCCACTAGAATAGAGTTACTGACTGTTTTATTATACAGGGCCTCTCTCCACACCTGCTCTTTGGAATACATCTAGATACCAGATGCTGGCAACCATGGTGGTGAAGCAGGAGAGTGAGCCTGGAACCTATCAAGCAGGGCAGGCCTGGTGCTGCCCCTCTGGCTGCTGAGCCAAGCCGGGCCAGTCAAGGATCGGAAGCGAGTCAGTCCCCAGCCAAAAAGAAAAGCAAGTCCTCAAGGAAAAGAAGCAAATCTCCACGGACTAGAAGCCGGAGTCCTCACTCCTCCACGATCACAGTGAAGCAGGAACGTGGAAACAATCCACGAAGAGGATGAGAGGATCGGCAGTACCTGGAACCATCAGCACAGGACTGGCACTGGGGCCGTTCTCGCCAAAGGAGAAGCTCTGATGAGAGGGCTGTCAGCGGTCAGGGTCTGTCAGGGTCGGGATGGAGACAACTAGAATCTGCAGGTCCAGGAAGAAGAAAGGGACCTTCATAATGCCTGGCGCCTGGAGTATCGTTAGCAGAATGGAGGTGTTGGTGGTGAGGCTCAGGAGGTAATCACTTGCCCTGCTTTCTATATGGAAGTCTTATGACATCAGTGTTACAGTTTAGGATCTAAATGTCTCCCACAGGTACTATTTTCAAGGCTCTGGAACCTTTAGGAAGTAGCTAAAAGTAGGCCACTGGGAGAAGTTCTTTAAAAGATAAAACCCAACCCCTGGTTCCAGCTGTTTTCTGCTTCCTGGCCCACTACATGTGAGAAGCTTCCACCAAATGCTCCAGCCATCATATCTTCCTTAGAACTACAGACTGATGTTCCTCTAAAATGATGCAAATTCTCTAAAATCTTTCCAGTTCCCTTAAGTCATTTATGTCATTTTTTTCATGATAAAAAGAAACTATAGAATAGATACCATACATAGCTTCGATTTACAAATAACTGTGTCCCAAAGAGACTAAGTAGCTTGCCTAACGTACTGTGGTTAGAAACAGCAAAGCTGAGGCTTGAATGCTGACTGAAAAAAGCTACTGATGAGAAACAGAGTTTCTGAGGACAGTGGTACCCAATACTGCCATGTGGCTTCCACAACAGCTTAGTCCGCAGATGGTAAATGCAGTATACACATATAGCCTATCATGTCACTCTCTGGAGCTGATCTCCCCCAGATCCCTCTCGAGTATCACACACACACTTTCTCCTACTGAGTCCAGATGTGGCTCAGAGCTTCTTAACCCATCACTTCGGGCAGCCAATCAGGACTGACATTTGAGATGAAACTTCTTTGTCATCACTGACTTGGAGGCGCTATGAAAGGGGTCTGAAAGCACAGAGTCCTGCGTTTGTACAAGTTTAGAATTATGCTTCTTCCTCTTTGAGTGATTCCCAAAGATGTTCGGCTGTCAGTGAACTGTAAAGGGGGGGAGGCACTCAACGGGATAAAAATCTGCTAATGTGATTTTAAAAACCTTTACTCTCTGGCTCTTTTGGGGGGCCTGCCACAAATAAATTACACAGAGGCTAATTTTTACTTATGAATGACTGACCTTAGTTTGGCTTATTTCTAGCTGGCTTTTCTTTATTTTAATATTTACAAATTTTATTTTTTTAATCTCAAAAATACATATAAATAAAAACCTGCTCTCCAAAGGCAGACAGGCCTTTGCCTACTATGTGGTATTTCTATCACAAAATGCTGTCATATGAAAATCAGCACATAGCTCTGAAACACACCGTTTAGGTGCACACATAATGAAAGTAATGAATTCCTTTGTACTTAAACAGATTTCAGGTGGGAAATTCAGAAGCTGGGCTGCCCCTGGCTTCCCACCCTTGGTGGAAATACAAACACATGATCAAAGATGAAACATAGAAATGTGGAAGCTATACAACCTCCTTTAGACATATACACACAGCCTTAGGCCACAGCAAGGCCCCTGCTACAAAGTCAACATCTGTGTGTTTTTCAAAGGGAGAAAAGAGAGGTAAAATATTACACAAATTTTACTTGATATTATTAATAAAAATTCAGAGCCAGATATTGGGGAAAAGCTGAAATATCGGAGAGGAGCAAGCCATTTCTCACCTATCCAGCTCTGCAGGCTGAAAAGAGTAGATCCTGTCTCCATGAATCCTCAGACTGACTGAATCGGAGTCCTCAATGGAAAGGGAATACAGGCAAAACTGAACTTCTCTTTCTCTGCCCAGCTATCTCACTTCCTGGTCCAACTTTTCGTAGTGATCTTGACACCATTTCCTCCTCTTCCTCATCTTTGTCTTCCTTCCTGTCTAATACAGAGGTGTCTGAAGACTCATGGAGCAAGACATATTCTCTGCTACTGAACCCAAATTTAAGAGTATCTTTTTCTGTCAGTTCATAGTATTTCTGTAGCTCAATATGCTTGTTGTTCAAGAAGGTTTTGCTGCTTGAGACCAGGTCAATGATGCAGGGCTTAACCATCCAACCAGCTATGCCAGCATCCTGAGAGTGCTCCACAAGCTGCTACTGGAAAACTGCATGCTCCTTTGAGCAAGAGGGATGGCCAGTGGGAATGTCGGTGATGCAGCAATGTTGACCCAGAAGGTAAGCACTCTGCCTGTAGATAGATGTACATGACTTGAAGTACCTCATCATTTTTAAAGGGGTAGAGATGCCACCATTCTTTTGGAAATCTCAGCTTCTAGGGGCTCGCTGTACTTAATAACCACACCCCAGAAGGCATTGGTGTCCTCAAGAAGTGCCCCAGAAAGTTCAAATCTTGGTTTTTCTTTAACAGGCACTTCTTTGCTTCTGTCACTAGCAGTATCACTTGCTGGTTGTGCACCAGGCACACTACCTTACACTGTAGTAATTGGTTTCTGGCCCATACTTTCGGGCCTAGGCCTGAGGTTCTGACTCACACACATCCCTGCTTAGCCTCAAATAATCACACATAGGTTTATATTATTTTTATTCTGATTGGCCCAGGGTCCAGGCATATAACTTGCTAACTCCTTCATCTGAACTCAACCCATCTTGTTCAGCCATGTGGCTCAGTATCTTTTCTTAGAGCAGCATTTCAGTGTCTTTTCTCTGCATCTCCGGGAAGCTCTGGTGACTCTGTGGCATCTGTGTTTGTTCTTCCTGTACTCAAAGTTATCCCAGTCTGGTAGCTCCACCCACATTACACAAAGTAAGCCTTTGACGAGTGATTATGGAGATATATTGTATATTTAATAAAATCAGCCTGCGGAGAACAGAATCACCCAGTAAAGCCATAAGGGTTAGAAGTGCTGACTCACACCTTTAATCCCATTTCAAGGAATGACCAAATGGTAACCCATGCCTTTAATCCCATCTCTCAGGAGACAGAGATCTTTCTATATTTCTGAGAGTTCAAGGACTAATAATCAAATAGTAGTAGCTCACACCTTTAATCCTAACTCTAGGATTATGATGCAGAGTTGAACCTGGGATACAATATTTAAGTCAGGCATAGGCAGACATCAGGCATTCTGCAGGAGCCACCAGCCAAGCCCAGGACTCTTGAAGACAGCATTTACTCTGTTTGGCCTGAGAAGTTGACTGGGTGAGAATTGACTGTGGTCTGTTTCCTCTCTCTGATATTCCAGCTTTTCTCCAATATCTGGCTCTGGATTTTCATTAAATGCCAATTGGAATTTGTGCAAGAAGTGATACTTGCTGGCTAACATTCTATTAATATCAAAGCCTAAAAGCTATACTGTTGTAGATACGAGCTTCCTATTCCAATGATCTGTCAAGATAAAGAGCACCCAGTCTTCCTAGAGGACCCATGCTCTCCTCCAAACGCCACTGGATTGTGGCAGCTCTTCTAGGGTCTGTGTTTACCTGGAAGCCCTATTATTTCTCCACTCTACAGTTAGACATTTGAAATCCTCCCCACAGATTCCCTCCCTTGTTAATGCGATTACACGTGGTGATTGTTTCATTAAGCACCTTTTCATAGAGTGTTTGGTAAATACTGGCAGAATGTGAAAGCTAATTATCATCTTAATTGGTGAAGATGAACTGGTACATAATATGTGTGATTTAATTATCAAGGCCAAGCCCTATGAAGGTTAATGAGAAATGAAAACTCATAAGCAAAGGTTCCAAGATTTCTGGGCAGGTAACTGCTAAGCTTTGGAGACTACAGAGCTGATCTCAATGACTTTAGCACTTTTCCTTTGCCTAGGTCAACATATGAGAGCTACAGTCTTACCAATAGAAAGGACAAGCCCATTGACTGCTTAGTTTGTTCACTTATGTAAAGCTTCTCTCTGTGTGTACATTTGCTCTCCAACTTCACTGAGATACATGAGGTATGTATTAAAGAATTTTAAGAGCTTTGTGTGTGTATGTGTGTGTGTGTGTGTGTGTGTGTGTGTGTGTGTGAATCAGGGCTGTTTTCTCCTTTAAGAGTATCTGTTGTTTTCCCCATGAGATGACAATCTTGGGAATTACTAAAATTAAATTCCTTTGGCCTTGGGTTTCTTCTCTTCCAAAGGCCTGAAGTGGTCTTCATGTTGACATGCCATGCCTCTCATCTTTGCTGTCTTGCTCCACGACTGACCTCTTTTCTCCCACTGCCTTGGACTTGTTCCACCACAATACATGACTCCAAAGTTTGTTGAGAACCAGCTCTCTGGTGCACAAATGTCACCTTTCTAGAAGATTCTTTGACCATGTGCACTCTTCACCTTAACTACAACTCTGCTCCCTCCAGGGGCTTTTGCTTCCCCTGCAGGCTTCACATTAGGATCTATTCTCTCTTCTTCGACACAGAGGTCTCCAGCAGGAGCTAAGGGCGTCATCCTTTACCCTCTCCAATGTCATGTGCAGACATTTCCCCTCTGCTCTCTGGTTAGGATGTCACCCCTCCCCCAGTGTTGGCTTCCCCAGAGCCCCTAGTAACATTCTTTTTTCACTGGGCACTCCAATCTACCTCTCAGTTCCCTTTATGTATCTATCCCTCATTCAGCTGTCATTTCATTGCATGTCCATCCACTGCATGGACAACCTATCTAGCTTCTAGATCTCTCCCAGTATTCTCCTTGGTTTCTTCTTGCTCTGCTGCCTATCTACTCTTTCACCATTGCCTGAATCTGGACAGTATCCCAACAGCTCCTTTCATGTGGGATGTCTTTCTGTATGCTGTGAATTATCACTAGATAATAAAAGAACTCTTTTGGCCTATGGAAAGGCATCTTAGAAGCAGTCAGTAAATTCGAGCATAGATAAAGTAGAAGGAGGGCAGAGTCAGAGATGCTGTGAGCCACCCCCAAAAGACAAGTGGCCACCTGAGAGAGTAAGATATAGTGGAACACAGGTAAGCCATGGGCCACATAGCAAGACAGATGAATAGAAATAGGTTTAGTTGTAAAAGTTAGTTAACAATATGCCTAAGCCATAGGCCAAGCAACATAAAATCAATATAAGACTGCAATTACTTGAGACCAAGCAGCTGTGGGCAGTCTATATGGGACAGCTGGTCCAGATCTTGAGGCTAGACCAGGCCAGAAACTCTTTACTACACTCCTTCAATCTCCTGCTTTACTATTCCTGCTCAGCCACTTGTGCCCTGACTCATCTTCATGCTGGCCATCACCCATTGCTCCCTGTGCCCTCCCGCTAACCCCCACTTACACCCTTCACCAACTCCTTTGGACCTGTGGTTTATCATTGGAATTACTTTTTGCCAACATTTTATTCTCTTGCCATTTCCAACTATTACTGACCCACAATTCTTCCTTCCTCCCCCTCTCTGCTGTAGCTAGCTCACTGCAGCCGGAGTACTTTTCTCTGCTTTATGGTGGTTGAGACTGAGATTTCCACGTGACTTGTTTTGAATAACCTAGTGTAGGCAGTGGTGATGATGTGCTGGCTCTGAGCCAGGGCCTTAGAAAACCTCGGATATTTTTGATTCTCCTCCAGCTTTTACCAACACTAGGAGAAGAACGTGTCTGGATAGCTTTGAGGTTTGAGGAGAATGGAGCAGACTCAGATGCACAAACCTGCGATGTAATACAGAACCACACAGCTGACATGCAGACATGTGAGCTCAGTAGTGTCCATTATTACTATAAACCACTGTAGTTTATTACATGACATCATTGCATCCGTAACTAGCAGAGTCTCCTGGATCTTAATCCTCCTTCCAGGCCCTTCCCATCAACAATCAAACTGTGTCTCTCCCATCTTAAAAAAGAAATCTAATTCCACCCACTCTCCTGCCCCTCCCTGGCCTTTTCTCCTTACTGCCCTCACTGTCTCAGATGGGATATGCCTTTTCTTACTGTCTTCCAGACTCACCTTCCTTTCTTGTCTGGTCTTCCTGCAGGTTGACTGTGTTTCCCATTTCCCTGAACCTGCCCTTCCCAGCTCGTACTAATAGTTATTGGGTACCTACTCCGGGCTCTGCCTAGGCATCAGGGATACAGACAGAAAAATATTGGTAGGAGCATTGACAGTCTGACGGGCATTTAGACATGTGAATACCCAGCATGCTAAGCTACATAGGAGTGGAAAGCATAAAACCCAAATCAGGAGGTCAAGGACCCTTCTCTATCTAGAGGCTTCAAGTAAATAAGCAGGACTTAGCAGGCAAAAAGGGTGTTTTTGGGGGAAGGACACTTTCCAATCATTGAGAGGAAAGAATTGCCCCCTTAAACTCACAAATCCCATCACTGCCAGGTTTTAAACCTTCATTTTTTTGTTTTTGTTTTTGGTCTGTGCAGCTGTGTGAGAAAAGATCTTTATTGGTCATTTTATCCTCCCTAGGCTTATTATAATAATTGGATAAATATTTCATAATACTAACATACAAAAAGTTAGCAAGATTCTCTCTGGTGAAACATTGGAATCACTAGATAAGGTTACTCCCTAAATTCCTTGGTAGATGTTATTAATAATTAAGAGTAAAACCGGCATTTGCTTCCTGTCAGCACAGTATCATGCCTTAAGCACTTATTAAATGCATACAGTGGTTCACAATCAAGAATTTGAGATACTCTATAACCCTATATATTGTAATCCAGTCTCAGGAAACAGAAAGTGATGCTCTGAAAAGATAGAACAATTTCATAAAATCACTTCATGACTAAGTACTGATGTCATCATTTTTTAAGCTTCCCGTGGCAAAGGCTATGGTTTTCCTCAGAGCAAACTGGGTCAGGAGCCACGCAAACTATGAACTGAGAAAGCCACACACAGATGAAACATGAGCTGGACCTGAGATGTAGTGTCATTTTGTAAGATGAGAGATTTGTTTTGTAAAATGGTAGAGGTACACATGTTTAAAAATTGATAAACTGAAACTTGTTCAAAAAGAGATTGAAGGTGAAGGGACCAATAGCAACCCAGGAACAGAAACAGTGATGATGGATAGATTGTTTGGCAAAGGGTCCACACTACTATGAAAGACCATAGCCAAAAAACAGATTAAACTCCATGTCAGATTATAACTCTTCCTCCCTGATAGCTGAGTTTTAAATTGACTCTTATTAAAATCAGCTAGAGCAAACATAAATGCTATCATGTAGAAGAAAGGACACCATCATCTTTTCCTCTCTATATACAAGTTCCTATAAGATGGGAACATAGATTCATAACAGTAGACATGATAACACAACTGCAAAACTGAGTCACACCACTGAGATCAGAGACCTGTTTCTTAGACAAAGCTACAAGTCCATTGGGATTCCTAAAGCCTTGAAGGGGCTTTAATGTAACTGTCAGTTCAGTGTGCTTGCAAATCTTAATGAGTCAAGAAGTATCTGAGATGAAACAAGATAACCACTGAGGCTAGCAGAGCCATCATCAGAATGCTCTATGGCTACACATGGTAGGCAATAGCATCAGGTGTGTTTGTGGGAAAGGAGTGGACACAGTCTTTGTGACCATTCAGAGTTTATTGAAGCCTATGATGTTGATGATGTTCTATGTCAATTATATTTACATCAACTTGTTCTTTACAATTCTGAGCAATTTTATTCTTGTATTACAGAGTGATTAGGATTTTCCTGACACTAAGACTTTAAACCTAAATTTTGGTGCGGTTTTGTCCTGAGAACTTCCTCTTTATAAATTGCATGCAGATAAAGTATAGGAGAAACTATAGATGGTTAGAAAATAAGGAATAAAAATCAGGTAGCTGTAATCTCAGCAACCTGGGAATGCCTGTAGTTAACTGGCTGATATATAATAATTCCCCATGATCTTGGCATAATTTCTAAAATAAAACTTAGAGCATAGTGTGCATATAATTTTATATCCTGATTTTTATTTGACAGTGTGCACTGAACACCTTTTCATGTCCATAAATCACTCCCCACACATCTCATTGTCGCCGTCACAAAGTCTCCTATTTCACTGGTGTTGGTGATGATCTATTGTCTGACATCGAAGTTCTCATCAAGCTTCAAATGTTACACCAGTAAATGATGGTCCAGCGGACCTCTTCATGCATTCTAAATTATCCCCTGGAGTCTCTGCTTCTTTTTATGCTCTCTCTTCTTTATCCCTTCGCTTCTTCCCACTCTCCATCATCTTTGTATCCCAGCCGAACCTCCTGGGGCCTCTTAAACACACCACATTCTCTGCCTCTATACTCTAAGGCCTACTGTCCTCACTTCTCAGAAAGTTCTCTCACCACATGCAATTCCTTCCTCCACCTTAACTCGGTCTTCATTCTTTTAAAGCAAAAGGCAGGTGTGGCAGTATCTCTTCCCTTCCGTTTCCTTTTACTGATTTGTAAGGCGCATCAGCAAAGGGATGATGTCTGCCTTGGTCAACTTCCTGGAAACAATGCCAACACATAAGCAATATTCCATCAATATCTGCGGAGTATTCAATGAATAAATTCCTCAGGACAAGAATGCTGAGCCAAAGGTCCCCCACTTGTCAAGGCACATGATGCATATCCAATCTGTCCACTTGCAAGGTCTTGCACTGACTTACTTTTGCTCTGACAGTGTGTAAAGTTACTCATTTCTCTGTATCCTTGATGTATGTGAAGATTTAAGAATCATTTCTCTCCATGGTCTCTGTCTATGGAGTCTTGACTAAAATGATGTGCAGTAGCTCGTGGAGAAGACTTAGCACAGTGGGGTATAAACATGAAAGTTCATATTTTCCAAGCTTCACTTTCTATTGTGTTCTGTCGAATCCCATTTTCCCATCCCTTAGTGATATTTTGGGCTAAATAAATAAATAAATGTTCCTGTCACTTTCAGTTATTAAAAACTCAGTCTAGTTAGTTGCAAATTCAAAATTTGTATTTGTTTCAAAGCTCTTCTTTCTTTCAGCCAACTCAAGGCCCAGGAAGCTCTAGGGACCCAGAAGTCAGAGGAGTTGTGTGACATCCTCTTTCACATCTTCTCCTTCTCTTGAGTTTAGCTATTCTAGGGAGATGACAGGAAGGGGTGGAGGAAGAGCAGAAGTCATGAGGGGGCTTCTCCAATCTTGATCTAATTAGGTTTGGTTCTGTGGAAAGTCAGTAATCAGCACTGGTATAGTAGTCTCCATGTAGGCTGTAGGGTTCTTCGTCAGAGCAATGTTCAACTCATCAAGGCTTTCTTTCCATATAAGAACTAACACACTCAGATAAAGGGAAAGTCTCTACCAACATGTGTCCTGCCATCTTTGAGAGGAGATCTCATCACTTGCTCTAACAGGTCTTACCTTTCCTGGTCCCACATTCCTTTAGGCCAATCCACAGAAAAGGTTCATCTTCCTCTCTGTCCTTCAAAGATCAAGGGGACAAAGAATGGAAGCACCTTTGGCTCTACCTCCACAGGTCCTTGTTGTGAAGCTACTGCCTCAAAATGCAGCAGTCCTTTCTCGAGAATGTGGGGAGTTTCAGAGGATTCAGAAAGTAAAATTTACTAGGCTCAGGGAATTCCTAAAAGTTACAGGATTCACAAAATCCTTCCCTAAGGTTTTATAAGCTCCAGCAATAGTTAGAAAGAGGAGATTTAGGTAAAGTGCCTGCAAGTAGGAAGCTCCAGAAATGCAGCTATTGTGATTTATTGTCCATGCTGAGGTGGGCTTTTGGATGATGCAATTGCTTTTGAGACATTCAAATTCATAGAAGAATTATATCATGTAAGTGACAACTACATTATCAATGGTTTCTTTGTCCTTTGGTACTCTAAGATAAATAGACATTTGTTCATGTTTCAGCAACTGTACATAGCTTCCTCCGCCTCTACTGACATGAGCTACATCACAGTTCTTTTGCAAAAATCTCTAGACCACATATGGCCACTAGTCTCTGGTTACATATGCCTCTCAGGGGAAATAAAGCACAAGATACTGCAATTATAACTATTCTGCAGCCATCTCACCACACTATTTCCCATCCTCACCTTACACCTTATATAAATAACAGAGAGAGATGAACAGAGGTCATAATAGAAGACAGGATAAAGGTAGCAGTCAATCCTGCAACCTGGGACTTGCAAAACTCAGTGTCAGGATGTGTTAGCTCTGCTCCTCAGCATCTAATTGGAACACAAGCTTTATTGGTGCTTCTCTAAAACTTTGGTTTGGACCTTGGTTGCAGCTCTGGGAAGCAGAACAATCTCATCCTTTTGCTGCAGATGTGCCCATTCTAATCCCCAACAATCTTTATGTAATTATTGCAGAAATCAACTGCTTATGGCTATATTTGAAGTAACACTGGGCAAAAAAGTAAAACCAAGAAATTTGTGATTAAAGGGGAAATGGCTACATAAAAGAAGTGAGGTTGAGCCCAGGATCCTGTAAGGTAGGGCTATGGGAAGATAAAGAGTAGGACCACAAAGAAGTAGTGGCTCTTGTGCCTCCAGGAGCCTGGAAGGTCAGAGACCTCTTGTTCAGGCTTATCTGTTGTTTGGGCAATCAGGTGGCACATGCAAAACACAGAGGGAAAAGAGGCCCTAGTAAGACTCTGGAACCACTTTGTTCTCCAAATGTGAATGCCACACCTAATTGAGCAAAAACTCCAGAACATGAGCTCTTAAAGCTGATGGAGTAACTGCAGAAGAACGCTTGGGTGGCGGCAATTCCTCCAGCCCCAGTGTCCCCTGGGAAAGAAATCTGGAACAGGGTTTCAGTGAATCACTCTCAATTACAGGGCCCTCTCTTCCTTGCTGAGTAGTCTGTAGAAGTCAGATGCTCACTGAAGTCATTACAGTCAGAGTGTTGGTGGCCTTGGGATTCATTAATCTTTACTTCAGTGCCATTGATTTCTTGTTTAGTTATTAGCTTACCAGAGCCCTTGATGGCAGAGTCTGCCAATTTACATAATTAAGACGTAAGTCTTAGGATTGGATAGTAGCCAGGATACTGGAGACTGGACACTAAGGGCAGCAGGTGCAGGACATCGCCAGTGCCAACATCACAGTCTTAGCAGCTGATCCATTTACCTTGTGACTTCAGTGACCTCTTTAGGCACATTTAACTGAAGGCGGATGGAAAGGAGATTGGCCTACAAAAACTGGACTTAGAGAAAGGCTCTGATGGTTTTTAAATATCTTCACAGTTTCCTTCTTGTTCATTTGAAGAATAAAGCCCAGTTATCCTTCCCTTCAGTATAGACCAGTCAGCGAACTCTCTCTCTCTCTCTCTCTCTCTCTCTCTCTCTCTCTCTCTCTCTCTCTCCCTCACTCCCTTTTTCCCCTCCCCTCCTCCTCTTCCTCTCAGTTTATTGGTGAGGGATGAATCCTGAGTTATGGTGCTATCCAAGCAGCCTACTGAAAACCCACACAAGGAAGAAACCAAGGATTTCTGCCAACTGACAACATGCACTGGCCAAGCACACTAGTGAGATACAGAGAAAGTGAGTCCTCCAGGCCCCACAAAGCTTTCAAATGACTGTAGCCCATAAGTCAAGCCCATGACCCCAAGAAAGAACCTGCTAGACAAGTTTTTCCCAAATTCCTGACTATGAGATAGTAAATGTTTATTTATTAGGATGTATGTTTTTAAAAATTATTTAGTACATATACAAATCATGCACACTAAAGAGTTTCACTGTGACATTTTTTATTCGTGTACATAATATATTTCAATCACATTCACCATCTTATTCTTACCACCATATCCTCTCTTTCGCTCCTCACACTGACACTTCTCTTTCACTAACTCACCTTCTCCCACTTTCACACCTGATGAATTTTATAAAGGCTGCTTGCGGGAGCATGGGGAAGGATTTATTTGCAGGAGAATAGGTACCTTACCAGAGACTACACAACAGAGAAAAAAATGTCCCTCTTTCTCCTCTACCAACCATTAGCTGCAAATAAATTCTCATGGAGAGCTTGGCCTCATGAATCCTGACCTACACCAGGACAGGCTACTGATAGGTCCAATCATGTGCAGGCTTTGTGCAGATTAATCACAGCTTCTATAAATTCAAGAGTGAAACAGACATGCCATGGCCAGAAACCAGCCTTCTACAGTTCTGCCCTTTCTCTGGCACTTACATTCTATCTGCCCTGTTTTCTGAAGGTCCCTGGGCCTTGAAAGGAGTCACACAGATGAACCAACGATGGCAGAGCATTTAGCAGTCATTCTCTTAATTAATAAGTTAGGAGTCTCTTGCAGATATTTTTGCACACTGCAAAAAGAAACATCTCTGACCAAAACAGAAAAGAATGCTATTCTATGATCCTAAGCATAGTTAGTTAAAAGGCAACTTGTTAAGTACATCATGTCTATTTAGCATAACAATGGTCTCATCCCCAGTAGGGCCTATTATTTTTCTAGCCATGCTCTTTTGACTGGGTTTACAGAATCAGAAGTGAATTCTTTCCTTTGAGTCAGGCCTCAGATCTAATCAGAAAGTGGTTGGTTAATCCATAACCGACTTGCCATTATTGGGCACACCTTGCCTGTCTAGTGAGTATTACTGCATACAAGGTCCCCAGTTGAGTAAAACTGTTGATGACAGTTATCCATAAGCATCCATAGCTTCTTCTGGCACTGTGTGATCTAGGCATCAGGAAGGAAGCTCCCAGCCCAGTTCCAACCAGATTTCTCTATGTCCTGAAACCAGAGTAAGACACCAAGGTGTGAGAGGTTACCTGTTACATACAATAGCTAATCCATAGGATGTTAACTTTTTCAATGCTGTTTTAAATAGTTTTATATTTTATTAGCTAATGTATATTATAACTTGCATGTATGTATGTCTGTACACCACATGTGTTCCTAGTAACCAAAGGAAATGAGAAATAGATGTCTAATCCCCTGAGAGTAGGGTTATAGAAAGTTGTGAGCAGCTAAGTGGGTTCTGGGATCTGAACTCAAGTCCTCTGTAAGAATAGCCAATGGTCCTAATCACTGTGCCATCTCTTCAGCCCCCAATGCTGTTTCTTGAAGAAAGAATCTGATCAAAATATCAAAACAACTAAAAGTGTTCGTGTTCTAAACCATTAATTCTTCTGGCAAGAATTTGCCTTAGGAAAAAAATATGTCTAAAATGTAAACACTTATAAAGGGTTCATTGTGGCATCCTTTCTAATAGTAAAAAAAAAAAAGAGAGAGAAAGAAATGGGCACTCTTATTGATAGATTGCAGAGAATTGCTTTATTCCATTTAGGCATTAAATAAATTAAATTTCCATTAAGAAAACCTCAAAATTCCAAATTCAGATAGTTTAATTAGTAGGTGTCTTAGTTAGGATTTCTAGTGCAGTAATTTTTTAAATAGAGCTTATGAAGGAAAGTGTTTATTTCACTTTATAGCTTGTAGTTGGTAATCCAGGGAGGACGGGGCAAGAACACAAGGCAGAACCTAGGACAGGAACTGAAGCCGAGGCCCTGGAAGATCTGCTTACTGGCTTGCTCCTCACAGATTGCTCAGTCTGATTTCTTATAGTTTCTAGGACCACCAGCCCAGAAATGGTGTGGCCACAGTGAGCCGGGCCCTCCTCTATCACTTGTCAATCAAGAAAAGATACCACAGGCTGGACCACAGGCCCATCTGGTGGGGACATTTTTAGAACCAATTAAAGTTCCCTCTTCTAAAAGAACTCTATCTCCTGTCAAGAGGACATAAGATAGACAGCACTGTAATTGTGCCAGCAATTTATTGTGGGAGAGGGGAAGACAATATAAATCTTTATACAAAGAATCCTGAGGAAGAGAAAGGAAGAAGAAATCCAAAGTTAAGCAAAACATTGACTCTAAAAGTTGACAGAAATAATTTTTAAAAGAAAAGAATACATGTAATTGTGATTTATTAGCAGATTTGAAAAAAAATTCCCAAGAGAATTTTAGAAATAGCAGGAGGGGGGCTAGTGAGATGACCCAGAAGGTGAAGGAACCTGCAACCAAGCCTGATGAGGTGAGTTTGATCCCCAGAACCCACATGGTGGAAGGAGAGAACCGATTATCATAATTTGTCTTCTATCATCCATTTGTGCAAATATGCTCCCTATAAATATAACATAGAAATAAAAGTCTGATTCAAAATGGTTTTTAAAAAATCGTAGTAACTTACTTTATAAAGAAGCAATGAAGACCAAGTGTTCTAAGGTCTCTTACTCTCTGCCTAATGATGAACCCTGAGGTTCAGCCCCACTTGCAGCCCCACTGCCGCTTAGCCCCAAATAACCACACAAAGGCTTATATTAATTACATGCTGATGGACCTATGGCTCAGGCATATTGCTAGCTAGCTCTTTCCTCTTAACCCATTACTATTAATCTCTGTTTTGCCACTTGGCCAGTGGCTTACCTGTACTTTTTCATCTTGCTCTCCACGGCAGCCCACAGTGTCTCTCTCTCTCTCTCTCCTCTTCTTCTTCCCAGAGTTATCTTAGTCTGGTAGCCCTACCCACACTTCCTGTCTGCCTTCTGGTCAATCAGAATTTTATTAAACCAGTTAGGGGAACAAATATTTACAATGTCCCAGAACATAATCCCACAGCATAATGTCTTCATCAAATCCCTCCCCTCACGGCTCAGGCAACCCTGTAGAAGAAGAAGCAGAAAGAGTGTAAGAGCCACAAGGGATGCAGAACACCAGGAAAACAGGCCCTCCACATCAACATGCTCAAAGTTCATATGAACTCACAGAGACTGAGGCAGCATTCACAGGGCCCACAGAGTCTGCACAGGTCCTCTGCATACATTTATGGTTTCCACATTAGCGTTTCTGTGGGATTCCTGAGTGTGTGAACAAGTGGGTCTCTGATTCTTGTGGCTTCCCTTGTGCCCTTTTTCTTCTGTTCATTTTGTCAAATTCCAATATGTTAGTTTTTATTTTATTTTATTTTATTATTATCCCTGTTTGTTTACTGAGGAGAGACAGAAAGTGAGTGTAACTGGGTGGGAAGGGAGATAAGGAGAAATTGGAAGAGAAACTGTAATTGGATTTATTATGAAAGAAAGAAAATCTATTTTCAAAAGAAAAGAAACCACAAATTTGTGAGGGAGTTGGGGGGACATGGGAGAGGTAGAAGGGAGAAGGGAAGGGGAAATGATGTAATTGTATTTGAGCTAAATAATTTTTAAAGTCACTGGGGGAAAGTAATGGGGAGAAAAACACATTATCACAAAGTGGGAAATTATATCTCACAAAATGTAATACTTATTAATGATTTTAAAGAATCATTTACCTGGAAAAACACAGAAAGAATGCTTTCTTAATACTGCAGAGAAATATTAGAAAATAGAAAGAGATGTTTAATATTAATACCTGCAGCCCAGCATTATATTGCTGATCTTGTCTGGTGCATTAAGGCAAGAAAAGTAAATCAAAAATGCAAAGACTGCAAGTGAAGAAACAAAACTGTCTGAGTTTGATGCCCAGAACCCACATGGTGGAGGTCACTGTTCACTGACAAAATTATTATGCACCTTGAAATTATGAAAAAGTTTACAATTAAACTATTATCATTAATAAAAGATGAGTAAGCTTGTTACATAAAAAACATGGTATTTTGCAAAAATGGCATTTTGCATATCAGCCACTAATAGAATATGAAATTATATATTTCATAATAGCATCAAAAACTGTCAGCATCTAGGAATATAGCAGTCTTCCACTATGATGGACATTACAGGATTTTGCTACAGTAGAGAAGAAGACTTTCAGGATTGCATGGTATAAGATGCTGCCTCCATGTGACACAGTAGATTAGAAGAGTCAGGATAATAGATGATACATTCTGTTCCAAAGAGAAAATAACAAGATCCCTGGGGATAATCAAAGGATGTTGGGAAAGGTGGTAACTATAGAGGGACAGCATCACAGAATGATGAAAATGAGCACGGTTAAGATGGCTTTAGCCATGTCTCTGCAGCATGAGAATGAGTGGGGAAAGACAGAAGCCTCATCCAAAGGGAAAGCTATGCAGATTTAGTAAAAAGAATCCAGGAGTGCTACCCATGAACGAAGTCCTCCAGCATCATGAGCCAGCAGTCCAGAAGAGGTTCGTTCTATCAATCTCTGTAGGTTAGAGGGCTTCCTCACAAAGTCTCTTGAGAAAACACCTCACTGAGACCCTGACAACAAACAGTCACAAGTCAAGGATGCTGAAGTCAACCAACCATAGGTCCAGGGTAGACACAGATATGGGAAGCAGTCTGGAAGATACGGTAGACATACCAAGAAATATAGATGGCCCGAGGCTTAGTTTGAAGGATTCTGTGGTTGGTAGACCCATTCTCAGTAGCAACCCATTGTCCTCAACACTTGAGTATAACTGTGGAATCTGATAGCCCCAACCCTGAAGTCAGTGGGTGGCCAAAATCTGGAGTCACCTATCTGTCACAAACTTGCTTACCAGTGGGACTGCAGACTCTGGAGTTCCAGTGTCCTCCCTGACTTCTACAGCTCAGCTCTCCAGCAGTGTACTTGCTGCTGAGGAGGCCGGAAAGGTACAGGCACTGGTTCTCATTTACAGAAAGATCTCAGTGATGTTTTCTCCTTCTACTCTTCAATGTACTTGGGATACACCTAGCCAGAACAGTGACTTGTTGTGGAATATTATTTTAACTATGTAAAGGTGTGTTGCATTTGTCTCACCTTGCCTGCCAAAGGCACCTGGATAGTCTAATAAAAAGCTGAGAGGCCAATAGCTAGGCAGGAGAGAGATAGGCAGGGCTGGTGGGCAGAGAGAATAATAGGAGAAATAATCTAGGCTGTAGAGAAAAAGAAGGAGAAGAAAACAAGGAAGAAAGAAAGACAGATGCTCAGGGCTAGCCAGCCAGGCAGCTGCCAGAAAGACAGACAGGGAGAAAGCAGTCAGAGATATACAGAATGAAAGGTAAAAAGCCCTGAGGCAAAATCCAGATGAAGAAATACAAGCTAATTAAGTTATAAAAGCTAGTGGGACAAGCATAAGATAAGGAAAATCATTCATAATTAATAATAAGTTTCTGTGTTGTGATTTGGGGGCTGGCAGTCTGAGAAAGCCCTGCTACACTGGAGATGCAAGCTGGGGAGTCTCAGAGTATGGGAGCATCTGCCTTGCCCACCCACTGCAAAACTGAGCGTAGTCAGAATTCCAGCACACAAAGAAAAGAATGTGTGGAGGGAGGGTTTCTAGATACTTGACTGATCAGATGACCATGCAGCCTGCCACACACCAAATTCTACCCTCTTTTTCCTTTAAACTATACTTTTAAGAGTACTTAGAAGAGTTTTTAAGTTTTTGTTTCTTTACATTAGTTTAGTTCAGCTTATACATGTTTTTCTTTATTTTAGAATGCAGGTGTTTAGCACTTCCTTTTTATAACAGTATTCTCTGTTCTTTTTGCCCTTTTTTAATTTATTTTTTTATGTGTTTCTTTTTCACTGTTGCCTGTGCCCATCATCCTCTCCACCTATTTTGTCTGTTTATTATTTTTTGCTTTTACCCTAAGAAAATTCTAACCCCATAGTATATTCTATGCTATGCTTTTCATGTTCTGTTTCATAGCCATTGGTGATGTGTTAGTTGGTTTTAGGTGATTTGTGAGTGTGTTCTTATGTCTTGTTTAGTTTGGTGTTATGTTGTTACCATAGTTTGCTGTCTGAGTGGTGCTGGGGATTGAGCCATCAAGAGAAAACTGTTCACTAAGAAAATCCCCAGATAACACTGAAAGAGATACATCAACTCATAGATGTGCAAATTGCAACAGAGAAACACAGAAAATTAAAAAAAAAAAAAAAAAAAAAAAAGACAATGTGGTACCTTCAAAAGATCACCACTCATTTACTAAATCTAAAGATACTGAAATGGTTGAAATGCCAAACAAAAAATTCAGAAATTTTTTTGTTTGTAAACATGATAAGCAGCTTCAAAGGGGAAACAAGAAAGCAAGGAAATGAAGAAAGGAAACTAGTTCAGGCTGTAAAGAAGAAAGTAAACATTACAGAAGAGAAAGTCGGCAACATGAACATGAATGACTTTCCTTGCCCAGATCACCATCATGGACACAAATCACATGTAGCCCATCAAGCTGCCTGGAGTGACCAAAGTACTAGGCAGGACCGGTTCAAAGGGACAGTGCATGCAGATGCACATGGAGTTTATAAATGGCACCTGCTGCTTCATCACCTGAAATGTGGAGGGGCCCGTGCAAGAGGGAAATGTGCTCACTCTATTGGAGTGAGAAAGGGAGGGTTGAAGAAGACTGCTGACCTTGCTGCTGGGTCCTGGATATCCAGTACTTGGCCCAAGGGCGACTTGCAACTGTTTAACAAATCATCTGTGTTATGTGTTTGCAAAAATAAAGAAAATTAATATTTTGACACATATACATATGAGGAGAGAAAGAAGGGAGGGATGGAGGGAGGAGGAAAGCACACGGAGAGAGAACACAAACACACAGAGAGAAGGGGGATATATTGGAAATGAAATACTGTGGTGATATGCTACATTTTTAATAAAACCTGGACTATCAAGAAATCAACCCACAGTCAAACTAGGCAGAGGTAGCTCTGGGAGTTCCAGGGATAACAGAACAGTGATAACTCACATAGCTCCGGGAGTTCTGGATCTCTGTGAGTTCTGGATCTCTGTGAGTACAAGGCCCAACAAACAAAAGCCTAGGACTAGGTAGAGTCACCACAGAATTCTACCAGACTAAAGAAAAAAAAATATAAGTTCTGTGTGATTTCATAAAAAACAAACTGTCAAATTTGTTCTTTGAGGACAGTAATATTCTGTTATAAAAACTGGGTAAAGTTATAATAAAAACAGAAAACTAATAGGCCGGCTTCTGTGATGAACATAAATGCAGTAATTCTCAATAAAAACACTAGCAAACTGAGCTCAATAACACATTCAGAAGGACACACGCTATGATCAAGTTGTTTGCATTCCATGGGTGTAAGAACAGTTCAATATCACAGATCAATAAATGTAATACAGCACACAGACTCCAGGGTAGAAATCACATGACTTCTCAAATCAAAAGGATCATGCAGAAAATGCATCTAACCAAATTCACTTTACTAGAAAAGCCTCAAAGAAAGTAAAAGCAGAAGGAACATGCCTCAGCATAATAAAGGCTGTATGATAAATCTAGACAGCCTTGTATGAAATGGAGAAAAACTGAAAGTATTTCATTTAAGATCAGGAGTGAGACAAAGGGGCCCACTCTCTCTGAACTTATTCAATATAATGCTTGAAATCTAAGAGGTATAACACAAAATAAAAAGGGGGATACAGATATGCAAGGAAGAGATCAACCTATCCTCATTGACAAGCAACATGCTTCTATATTTAAAAGACTGTAAAAAAAGAAAAACCCAACAAACTCTACCAGAAAACTTTAATTTTTTTATTTTTTGTCTTTATCTAATTTTTTAATTTTACATACCAACCACAGTTTCCCTTCCCTCCCCCGTCCTACTAGCCCCCAGCTTCTCCCCACCCTACCCCTCTTCCACTTCTCAGAGAGGGTAAGGACTCCCATAGGGAGTCAGTATAGTCTGCATATCAAGTTGTTGAGGCAGGACTAAACCCATCCACCATTATGAAGGCTGAGCAAGGTATCCCTCTATAGGGAATGGGCTCCAAAAAGCAAGTTCATGCACTTGAGATAAATCCTGATCCCACTGCCAGAGGCCCCACAATCTGCTCAAGCCACAAACTGCCTTCTACATTCAGAGTGCCTAGTTCAGTTCCATGCAGGTTTCCAGCTGTCAGTCCAGAGCTCATGAGCTCCCAGTAGCTCAACTGTCTCTGTGGGTTTCCCCTTCATGATCTTGACCCCTTTGCTTACATAATCCCTCCTCACTCTCTTTGACTAGACTTGAAGTTGGGGCCAGAATTCTTTGCCTTTTTAAAGTTTCTGTCACTTAACTTTTCTTTTTCTCATTTATTCATTGTATTTAATTCTTAGAAGTGAATGGCACAGTAGCAAATTCAGTGGAATTTTAGGAGACCAAATGCAGATGGATACTGGAAACAAATAGTATCATTGTAAGGAAAGCTGAAGATCCAAGACATTCATGCTAAAGATTTCCCCTCTTTCAATGACATAAGAGAGCTTTTGCTTAAGGTCCACTAATGAGTGAGTACATCCCCTGCTTATCCTTCTGGGTTTGTGATACCTCGCTCAGGAGGATATTCTCCAAATCCATCCATTTGCCTGCAAATTTTAGGATATCATTTTTTCTGACTGCTGAGTAGTACTCCATTGTGAAGATGTACCACAGTTTGTTAATCCATTCCTCAACTGAGAGGCATCTAGGTTGTTTCCAGTTTCTTGCTATTGTGAATAATGCTGCTATAAACATAGTTGAGCTAATACTTTTGGGATACAAATGTGCATCTTTAGGGTATATGCACAATAGTGGTATTGCTGGATCCTTGGGGAGACTGATTCCCAGTTTTGAAAACTTTAGTATCTGTTAAACACGTTCAGCAAAGTAGTAGGATGTAAAATCAGTATACATTAACCAAGAGTTTTTCAGGCCAGGGACAGAGGCTCATGTGTAGTTGGAGCACATAAGAGTCTGAAGCAGAATGATTGTAGCAAGATGTGAAGCCAGAGTAGGGTGCAGAGCGATTTCCAGGCCAGTAAGGCTATAGAGTAAGTCCTTGTCCGAAACACAAACAAAAAAATAGCCTTTCTACTTTTTGGGTTTTTGGTTTTTTTTTCAGATGGGGTCCCCTGTGTATCTTTGAAGCCTGTCCTAGAACTAGCTCTATAAATCAGGCTGTCCTTGAACTCACAGAGATCCATCTGCCTCTGCCTCCTAAGTGCTGACACACCACCACCACCTGACGCCTTTCTACATTTTACCAACACCCTTACTGAGGATGAAATCATGGTATGTGTTGCGGGGTAGAGGGCAGGCCTCATGCATACTAGCTTAAAAAAAAAGAAAATGGAAATAAAACTCAATCAAAGAGGTAAAATATTTCTACAACAAAAGTTCTAAGGGGACAGAAGAAGAGGGTAGACAGCTGAAAGAATCTCAGAGATGATTTGTGAAAACAGCTGCATCGCCAAGAGTGGTGTGCAGGCCCACCACAACCCACCCCTCCTGATCTGTTGTGTTTCCTTGATGACAGCCACTTCAGTTTGCATGACATGGATTCTCAATGATCAGGGGACTGTGGATGACAAGAAACACTCTGTCTCATGCCATAACAATTCACTTTGTGATGCAGACAGGAGTAAATTTTGCACATTGGAACATGTCTCATGGTGCATTCGAGTTCTATGTTTATAGATTTTCCTCTGATGCAAAATCTCATAGATTGTAGGATGAATGAGCCAGATTTCTGCCATTGTAATGGAATATCTGAGTCAAAATTAAAACAAAAAATTTTAATTTGATTCACAGTTCAGGAAGTTTCAGGTCATGGTCAGGGACTGCTGATAATATAGTATATACTCTTCTTTAAAAGTAGAAGGTAAGATTTTGAATGTTTTTACCACAAAGATCTAATAAATTATTGATGAGATAGATGTACTTACCTTGATTTAACCACAAAGTATATACATACTAAAACATCACATATATTATACATATACACAATTAATATAATCATTTTTTTAAAAAGTTTGGGTAGCTGACTGCCAGTGGGAAGAAATGCCCACACTGGGGAGTAGGAGGTCACAAAGATTTTCTGTGTTAATTACTAGGGTGTGAGAGCAGAGGAGAAATGTTTCTTCAACACACAGGGATAAATATTGCCCCCCTTCCAAATTCATGTATATTCATGTCCAAGATCTCAGAAGTGACCTCATTTGACTATAGTCTTTATGGAGGTCATGAGGTTAAAGCAAGACCATTAGGATGTACTGCTGTTTAGTATGACTGATGTCTTTATAGGAAGAGGAAATTTAGAAGTGGAAATATGCTTAGTGGGAAAACAGAAGAAAAGAAAGACTATGCCATGTAGCACAGGGTGTCCCCAAACTGGTCTGTCTGTCTCCATGGTGATTTGTGGTTTCTACCCTCCAGAGTCAAGTAAGTTTGGAGTCCTGGGTTCTTTATCATAGCAGCCTTCGAAGACTAATACAGTTGGATAAAGGATAGCTGGAGGCTAGATAGTTAGACAGATGGTAATGGAACAAGAGCAGAAACTATGAATGATGGGTGTCCTGGTTTCTAGACAGTGGCTGCAAAGTGCTTTCAGTGGTGCTGCTGTGTTTGAAAAATTCCAAGTGTTTAGAGAAAAAGACCATTACTAAGTGTTCTTCAGCAAAGAAAAACAATGCTTTTCCACAGAGTGGCTTCATTCCTAGAAATTCTCTAACTAGATAATTCCCCACCCAGAAAAAAAAGCAAAGATGAACAAGCAGCCAGCTCATCAACAGTGACATTTAACACACACGGACACAGAGACACACACACATGCACACCCTACACTTCTGTAAAGGCTCTGTATGCCAAAACCATGAAATGAAAACATCACTACGTAAGTACATTCTCACTTGTTTCATTGTCATTTGTGTGACAACACAAACAATCTGGGAGCAACTTGGCTGCTCATCCTCTGAAGGGTAGCTGGCTAAACGATGGTTCATCTGTGGGACACTGTGTTTCTGTTCAGTGAGTTACATCTGCATTGTTGCATGCATACTCTTAGCCACTGCCCCATGCTGTGTCTCATCCTCGATTATAAAAAACATTGCACAATTGCAATGATGATATAGTATATGACAACATCCTACAGGGTTAGATGAGGTTGAAACAGGACTTTGTCCTGAGAAGACTCTAGTGGTAGTTATGCAACTGTATCTTCTAAATGCATCCCTACAACCCAGCTTGAGGAGGAAGAGGAGGCAACCAGGGGTAACCTCAACCACTGACCCTGAGGCCAGTGCAAAAATCAAGAAAGGACCCTGGAGTCAAACCAGGGAAGCAAGCTAGGGAAGAGCCAACCCTAGCCAAAACTGACAGTTTGGATCTGGTGGTGGCAATGAGATTTATTTGATGAGACTCCATCTCTTAGAGGGGCCAGCAGGAGAACAGCAGGTAGCTAAATTACTAGAAAGATATGGGCCAGAAAATGTAGATTTGGGAACCAGGCCTTTCCACTGTCTATGGGGCAAAGCACATGCTTCACTCTATTTCATTGTCTGTAAAAGAGGTGGAAGATTAATGGTGATGTAGCTAGATACGTACTGCCAGCATTCAGAGGCAAAACCCATATTATTAGTATCTGAGTTCATACAGAAGATGCTCAGTAATGACAACAGTCATTACCACATCTTCCTGTGCAGACCATTCATTACAAGTGCTCAACCATGTCACTGCTGGCATCAGCATCATGATGTCTTCTTAGTCCTCTGAGATGAAAAGAGGGAAACACTTCCTTCTGCCTTCCTTGCTTTCTGTTTCACAGGCTGGGAGCCTCCCATTTCTTCTTTTATTATCTCTGTATGTAGCTGAGAAACACAGCCTTTAAACAGCTCAAATGGCCAGAAGCCAAAGGGAGAACCTATCACAGCAGTGTCCTAGTAATAATTGGCTCAGGTTCATTCATGCAAATGGTTCATGTGCGCACTGTGCAGATGAAGACATCAGGACTTGGGGACCAAGCTTAGGTATCTGGCTCAGAGTCAGATTTTAATTACTCTATGAGGATGAGGGAGAAAGAGCTGGAGAGGAGTCAGCAGGTGGAGGAGAGGAGGAGGAGGAGGAGGAAGAGGAGGAGGAGGGAAGAAAAGAAAAGAGTGACAGAAGAGAAGCCAAGATTGGAGCAAGAAAGAGATGGCTTTTCCTACAGGGACAAGTGGATAGAGAGGCAAACCTCATGAAAACCAGAAAATGGTAACCATCCATTTCCATAAATTAGTTCTGTGTTTATACTGAGTGTTCCATTCTGGGGCATTTTGTGGTTCAGCCTTGTCCTACACTCTGTCTGATTGGATGAGTTAGTCAGGTGGCAAGAGATATGACCATGTGCCTCCAGACTGAGAAGCCCAGAAGCAAAGAGGTCCTTCTCTATCCCCTCACCTATAGGTGAGCCACCATCACATCTCAGAAGGAGCAAAAGCCTCCAAAAACCTCCCACATTGCATCCTGGGGTGTTTCTATATAAGAACAAATCTTTTAAATTTCTGTGTTACATGTCCCACAGCCCTCACAGGCAAGAAACCTTCCCTTGGTTTCCTTGGCAATTTTGCCATAGTGCACCACTCTCTCTCTCTCTCTGATGGAAGGAAAAGCATTTTCTTAAGTGACTTCAGGCTGGAGGCTTCCCTTTATGAAGAATATCCCAACTCCATGGAAACTTCACATCCTTGCCTTAATTATGAACAAGTAGCTGTGGTCATCCTGCCCGCCATCACCCCATGGTCCCATCAACACTTCAGAGGTGAAGAAGAAAAAGGGAAGAGATGGCTTCCAAGAAAGGTAAAGGTTAGGGCCCAGGTATCAACTGTCAACTGGAGCTATCCACAGCAGTCTCCATCCTTGAGATTTACGTGATTCTTTAACCTCCGCAGCACACTGCCATTTGCCCTTTCTATAGCTCTGTGACTGTACCACCTATCTATTGCCTCCCAACTCTGTATCACTTACCACAACAACCCTAAGGAGTAGACATTGAAAGCAACTATCCTGGTTGGCTTCAACTGTAAACTAACAATTCCCTGAGAAGAGGGGCTCAAAGGAAGAATTATGTAGCTCAGGTTGGATTTTAGAGTATTGACTAGATGTTGGTTAATGTGGGAGGGCCCAATCCATTTTTGGGTAGGGGTTCCCGAATTGTATAGACAGAAGAAATCTAAATGAGTAGAAAGTAAGCAAGGAGCCATTCATTTATTCTCTCTTGCTCTTAACCAAGGATGTGATGTATCAAGTCTCTGCCTTGCCTTCCCTACAATATTGACAAATAAATCTGGAACTATAAGCCCAATATTTCTTCCCAAAAGCTGCTTTTGATTGTAGCATTTTGCCACAGCAACAGAAACGAAACTAGAATGAAATCCCCCTCTGGGAAGGCTGGCCAACCTCTTCTTTAGCCTCTTCTGCTTCCCTCCCATCACCCAAGTCTGGGAACGGAAGTTTGTTTGGTTTTACCTCCATTTGGCAAATGCCTCACTGTCCAGTGCCAGGATCTGGGGCTGCTGCCCCAGGTTGGCCTTCCCATTATGTCTATTGTATAACAAGCGCCTCTGTTCCTCGCTGAGTGTCGACATTACTCAAATGTGACAATGTTCTCTTTGCCTTTGTTCTCCTCCTCACAGCCGTCAGCCTCAACTCATCCACACCACCGTGAAAACCAAGTCAGCAGGAAACAACTGGAAACTGATGTGTGGTGCCTGATCCATTGCTCTGGGTGCTAAAGAGAAACCCATGATTGGCATCTTCTCTTGATGGTCTCAGAATTGCTTGGGGGCCTTGTCACTTGTCAGCGCACAAGTAATAAGCTATTAAAGTTCATGTACCTTCTCCAAGTGTGTGGTCACTGCTGGACTCAGGCTTCCCTGGTGTTACAGATGCCCAAGAAAGACAGAAACCTGACAAGGTCATTGTGTGCATCCTCTGATTTTCAGGCTAAGCATACTCTAAGTCCAAGGAGAGTCTATCATTTTGTTTTAGTCATGAGATCCACAATGAGGGAGGCATTCTATTCTCATTCATGGATGAAAGCATGAACTTTGATGAAGAGACAGCTGGGAACACAGATATAGATAGGCTTGGTTTCAGCAATGGTCTTGCAAACTTAAAGAAAACATTTCCAGGTCATGTCCCTTCTCCTGCCCCTCAGATACTTCTGACCAAGTGCAAAGAGGATAGGACAGGGCCATCCCTCCCAAAGACAACTAAATCCAAGTCTGAACTCTAAAAAAGGGGTTCTTTGTAGAATGGAGCCTGCGGAGAGCCTGTGATCATGATTGCTAGGCAGGAGCAACCCCCTAAAGATGTTACTCACTCTTAATATCTTGGTATGAGTGATTAAAGCAAAGGCACTGTGAGGTAGAAACACACATCTCCAGCGCATGGGACAACTGCCCCACTGAGATCTAACAGAAAGGTATCAGACTAAAGATGCAGGGGATTGTGGGTAGAAGATTCCAGGATCCTCTACTAAAGCTACAAGCTGCCCACAGACTTGGATCCCATTCATCAGCTTCTTGCTGAGAGATAGGTCTCCCTGAGATTGGCTGGGAGCAGGTGCACTACTTTCAGGATAGGGATAACTTTCTCCACTTGGAACCCAGCTCCCAAATGCTACTGAATATGCTTTCGTGCATCATTTAGATCAGCATGTTTGCTTCTCAGGCTGGAAAGGTTTTATCTTACTTTTCGTCTTCAGAGGGAAGTGAAAGCTATTCCTGTGGGCGGGGGACTCCACGTATTTGGAGAAATTTATAAGCAGCACCTCCAGGCTTTGTCTATACCTCCACTCCCAGGGCTGCCCTTCTGTAGCTTGACAAGAGCACGAAGCCAGGTCACCAGGGATCCCAGAACTTGAGTAAGAGATGGTAAGAATAGGAGGGGAAGGTCTAGGTGGGGGAGGGGAGGGGCGGAGAAAAAAACAACTGGAGGAAAGAGCTGTGTACCATGTGCATCTTCCTCTGCTCCCAACTTTGAGTGTCACGTGACCTCCTGTCCCTGTCATCATGGCTTCCTCCACTTGTCAGACATGTTGTCACTGCAATGAGCAAAGTAACAAATAGAGAAGTGGGGAAGAGGAGGAGCCTGGGAAATAATAACATGATAAAGGGATGGGGGGAGGAGAAGAGACAGGCAGATGAGTTGCTCTCTGTTTCAGTCTGGGTTGTACAACATTGTCTCTCCAAACTTGCTCAGAACTAGCTGTCATTGATTGTGCTTTCCCTGGAGGGTGACCCAGGCCACACAGCAAAAAATAAAAGCTGTTATAGTAGTGACAATGTTATTAATAAATAAAACAGACTAAAGTCCAGGGTTATAAAGGCAAAAAAAAAGCTGGCTGCAGAGAAAGCTTCCCACTTCCTATGTGACTTTGATTGGCCTCTGGGGAGGGTTTTAAATGCCTCAGTCATGTGCTATTCCAAAGCTAGGAGAAACCTGGACATCTCAGGGACTGCTCAACCCCTTCATTTGATGGAGAAGGCTCTAAGAAATTAAATTATTTTCTCAATACCACTCAGCAAGTTAATAACAGCTTCTGGCTCAGGGGAAGCTCAGTTCCTGATGAGAGGTGACTCTACAGAGCTGAGAACCTGATAGCTTTGACACTGGTCAACTCTGAGCTCCAATCCCAGCTCTCCCCTCTGGCCCTGAGGTGGGGTCTGGCTCTTTTAGAGTTTCCTGTGGGAAGAATTAAGTAAAATGCAGCAGTGGGAAAAAGATAGAAATCTCTTTTTTAATATCAGCCTTGGTCAAAATTGCTTTTTTCTGTGTGAAATAAGGTTCAGCTGTAACCTGTTCTGTTGCTGGAGATGGAGTCATAAGAGCCCCTCTAGTGGTTTGAATTAGAAATGCCCCCCACCCCCAGGCTATTTGAATGCTTGGTCACTAGGGAGAGGTGCTAATTGACAAGGATTAGGAGGTGTAGCCTTGTTGGAGTAGGTGTGGCCTCATTGGAGGAAGTGTGTAGGAAGAAGAAACAGCCCAGCCTAGCCCCAAGATCTGGACCAGCAGTCCCAAATAATCACACAAAGCCTTATATTAATTACAAGCTATTTGGCCTATGGCTCAGGCATATTAATTGCTAAACCTTATGCTTAAATTAACCCATGATAGCCATGTGGCTTAGTACCTTTTCTCAGAGCAGTATTCTTGTCTGGATTCCCCTGCATCTACCTGGCATTTCTGCTCTGCTCTTCCTCTTCCTAGAGTTTTCTTAGTCTGATAGCCCCACCCATACTTCCTGTCTGCCTCTGGCCAATCAGTGCATTATTAAAATAATAGGAGGGACAAATATTTACAAAGTACAAGAGCATAATCCCACAGTAGAAGTGTATCACTGGAGATGGGCTCTGGCATTACAAATGTTCAAGCCAAGCCCAGCCTCTTGCTTTTCCTGCTGCATGAGGATACAGATGTAGAACTCTCAGCTCCTTCTCCAGCACCATGTCTGCCTGCCACCATGCTTCCCTTTATGACGACAATAAACTAAACTCCTAAACCTGTAAGATAGAGATTGACACCATGCCACCTACTAGGCAGTATGGCTTTTTCCATTTAAAGTCATTGAGAGATGATAAAATGAAAAGCTCAAAGCTCTACACACACTAAACTTCGATTGTGACACACAGCTGATGGGTATCAAATAGGATGTTGGTGTAGAACATTTTAGTCATTTCAGAAAATGCTGCAGCATCCCCTTATTATCCATGCTTTCTATGTCTGTGTTTTCTGCATCAGCTATGCTCAGTGTGAGGGTTAATCTAGATCATCAGTTTAAGTGGATGGCCCTGCACCTAACAAGTTAGTAAAACTTGCCTCTGGGTACAACCCTGAGGGTGTTTCCAAAGAGAACTAAGTAGTCAGAGACAGTTGCTCACAATAGCGTAGGCTTGGATCTAACAGGGAAAGGGGAGGGGCTAGAAAGCCAGCTCCTGGCCACCATGATGTGAGTTGCTCTCCTACACCCAGCCTGCCACCATGGACTGAAGCCTCTGAAACCCTAAATTAAAATGCATCTTTTCTTCTTGTTATTCTGTTGGTTATTTGTCACAGTGACAAAATGTCTAACACTGTTAACTGTAGTCCAAAGATATTACAGAGAAAATTCCAGAAGTAAGCAATTTATAAGTTTGCTTTCATTTGGTTTTATGTTTGTTGATTGAATAAGATTCTGCTATGCCGCCTAGGCTGGCCTGGCATTTCCTATGTATCCCCAGGCTAGCTTTGACCTCAAACTTTTTTTCCTCAGCCCCCCAGGCAGGCACTAATTATTTCTGGCTCTCAGTTTATACGTTTTACATTGCACACTAGTCTTAGTGGTCAGCAGATATTTCATGGCACCCTGCTCAGACAGTTGTACAGAGTTTGAATCATCTCCTCATTACATTTAGCCATACCAAACACCGTTCGTGCCAATAAATCACTTAGCAGTCTCAATACCACTGAGTTGCTTTCATGAAAAACTTTACAACAGAATCCCAATGCTCAAGAGCAGTGGACAGTTACCAAATGCCAAGGAGAATATATACTATGAATGAAATGAAAAGCAGAAATTCACCATAGATAGGTTAATATAGAGAGAAAAGCAGTACTTGTAGGGCTTAATATGATCTGCAGTTTCAAATATCCACAGATGGAAGAGATGTGTCTAAAAGTCCATCCCACTTGGATAAGGCGTGACTGCCATATTATGCAATGATAGTTTAAGCCCATTTCTGTAGTTTTATTGTTTTCCTTTATGTTTTACTATTCCACCAAAAATTGCCACAACCCAGCTGTTGACTTGTTTCCAGAACCCTGAGTTTAAGGAAAATAGTTTCACCTGCTGCCTCACTGTTCCTGCATAGCTGTGGATACTCTGCAGGGGAGGGGTTCGCTGGTATCGAGCTGGTGAGGTTCCTCCCTCGACAATAGCAGATGACCAGAAACCAGGTTGCCCTGTGTGGCTTAGGATCCACTGACTTGCTTGTTTATATCTTTTCTTCTCTATCTTCATCCCTGACTTGGTTGTAGCTCCCTGTGGAGTGCAGGTTAAACAGCCTGAATTCTTTTTCTTCCTCAGGTGCCAAGGTCTCCCTGAGCTGGGCATAGTACAGGAGAGAAGGAAGGGTGGATGCTGAATTCACTCTGTTTCCTCATTTCCTCTTTTTGCTGTGACCTCAATTTCCAATCCAATATACGTGCTAACTGCAAGTGGCAACCATAGCTTCCTGCAAATAGGAATCTAAAGAGAAAAAGCTGGATTCCTGTTTCCAGATAATTATTGGCTTCTCTAAGAATGGAGGGGGAGGAGAGAAGGGGAGGCTTGCTCTTGCTTCCAGGGAAGTGTTTATTTTGTCAAGTGAGAGGAACCAAGACTAGGGGAAAAACATACCCACCAATTGCCTAAAGTGACAAAAAGCTGCTCTGCATTGGCTTCTCTAATTTGTTCTTTGCCACTAAACTCGGTGAGCTCAGAGGTCTAATAGTTGTTCCACTCACTCATTCATCTTTCTGAGCCACACATTCCCATTGACTCACCTAAAGACAGTTTTTTCTCTTCAATTCTAGGCAAATTGGATCTGAATCAGTGAATGGACAGAGTGGGAAGAACTGAAAGCTTGCAATCCTGGATGCTGCAAACATTCTCCAGATATTGTTACCAGCTCTTAGGTAGGAACTCTGCATTCATTCACTCTCCTTTTTGCCACATTCTCAGTCAGCAAGCATGCCTTGGATGCTGAGACCTGCTAGGTGACAATGAAACTCATGTTCACATACAGATGTTCCCGGGGCTTGGCGACTCATTAGAAACATCTTGAAAACCCCTAATGCACAAGACTGCCTCCAAAACAATGACTCCAAATCTTCTTGGAGAGAGATTCAGGCCCCAGCATTTAAGAATTGCCACTTTCAGACAGGAGAATTCTCTGAAATCTCAGGAGGATAATGAAGGTCCCATTTAGCTTTGGTGGGGAGATCAACACAGCTTCCCTGTAGAGAGACATAATTACAGTAGAATCGCAGCCGATGTCTTCATCATCCTTCTTCTGGTAGACAAGTGACAGAGGACCAGCCCAGGGCAGAATTCAAAAGAAGTAGCTATGTGTACTGTCCAGAGAAAGAAGCTGCTGGAGTCAGTCAAATTGCAAACATAAATACCTTGCCCTTTAAGAACACAGAATCCATTTCAGAGCAGTGTTGTAGTTGTGGGGATGTCACCACTGTTAAGGGACTGGCTGTGGGACAGAAATAGAAGCAGCTATCTCTGACATTCCCACTCTGTTTACTGTCTGTCAATATTTTCATCTATGTTTTATTGACTTTTTTGTGATGTGCTGAGGTTTAGACCTAGGACTTTTCACATGTTAGATGAGTGCCCTACCACACTGCTCCATTCCCATTCCTTATCAACACTTTTGCCATGGACCAGACACTTGAGTGAAAATGGAATAAACAATATATTTGACCTTTAGGGAGAACATGGTCTGGGCAATGCAGACTCCCAGTCTCAGTTTCTTTATCATAAAATGAGGATGTACTTGTAACTTTTCTCACTACTGTGACAGAATCAAGAGTTTATTTTGGCTTGCTGTTTGAAGGTACCATCCATCACTGTGGGGATTGTCTGGTAGCAGGAGCTTGAGGTGGCTGGTCATAGTGTGTCAGCAGACAGGAAGCAGATGAATGCTGCTGCAGCTCAGTCTGCTGGCTTGTGCTTATTTATCCAGAACCTTAACCCATGAGATGGTGCTGCCCATAGTTAACATGGCCCATGGGATGGCACTGCCCATAGTTAACATGGCCCATGGGATGACACTGCCCATAGTTAACATGGCCCATGGGATGACACTGCCCATAGTTAACATGGCCCATGGGATGGTACTGTCCATAGTTAGTATTGATCTTTCCACTTTAATTAACCCAGTCTAGAAATGCCCTCACATATATGACTAGGGGTCCATCTCCTAGGTGATTTTAGATCCTGTCAAGTTGAGCATCACAATGATGATGAAAGTAAATCTTGATGACAGAAGGTTCCAGTGTCTCATAGACCTGTGGTACTGCCATAGTGGTTAAACAGAAAGATGCTTTTGCCTCCTACACTGACTTCCCTAAATGGCTGGTGGGTTTAGTGATGTGACTTTTTGAGTGTCTCTGAACAAATACCAACAAAAAGCATCCTGAGAAGGAAGGCTAAATTTTTATTCCTGGTTTAAAGAGGGTTGCAGGAGCATCTGCAGGCTGCTTCCAACATCTTGGTGAACTAAGAAGCAGACTGAGGGAGAAAAAGAGGAGTAGGACTGGACACCTCACAGAGCCCTGCTTCTTCCAGATAGGCTCTAACTCCAACATAGGTCCCATAGGTTCACAAACAGCGCCACCATGTGGGAGTGAGCTATTCAAACACTTGAGCCTATGGGGCATATTTTACATTCAAATTACTGCACTGTGATTTTTTTGTTTTTTAGCTGTGATCTAGCTGACCTGTTCACTATTAGAATTTTTTTGAAGTCCAAATGACATGTTCAAAGCCAGGTACTTGGTTCTGATGAGAGGCATCTGCTCCACTGAGCCTGGAGTAAACATTTGGTAAAACCTCAGCCCACTCCTTTTTACAGCTTTAGGGTCTCTGACTCCCTTCTGCCAAGTTCATAAGCAATATTATATGAGAGTCTGTGTGCTTCTATGTAGTTTCTTTGTCTTTGCTTTGTTTTGAGCCCAGAATTTGGGTTCTGTGCCTTTTCTTAACATTCCTGAGAGGTGGTTCCTCCGGTGGTTCCTCCTCAAGGAAGCCATGCTTCTTGGGTCAAGAAAGGGCTTTCCAGAATCAAGGGAGGAAGTTAGGAAAGCATCCATCCTGCCCCATAACAATCCAGTGTTATCATTCATTTCCAAGATCCTACAGAAGAAAGGCTACATGACAGTTGGGAGGGAAGAAAATTTAGAGTTAGGAAGGAAATCTTGGCTCCTCAGAACTAGGCTGAGCCATACGAGGCCAATGATGACCCTACACTGCTACCTACAAATGCAGTAATTACACATGGTGCAACTACAGATACATCTATGCTCTCCTCTCTTAGTGTCTTCACTTGTACAGCTGGGGTGTATTAGTTACTTATCTGTTGATGTGATAAAATACCATGACCAAGGGAACTTAGAGAAGGCTTTGTTTTGGTTTATGGTTCCAGAGGGATGCAGGTAGGAGTCCATCATGGTGGCAAGTATGGCACCAAGCAGCATGATGGCAGCCAGAGTGGGAAGCACACAGGTCATAAGGAGCGAAGTTACATAGCATCTAGGGGCTACTTAGTTTGAAGTTCAAATAAGGTGATTGTGCCCAGGTACCTACCTAAACACCCTTTTCCCTCTTTGGCATGTATTTGTTTGAGATAGGTGAATGTTTATGTTACGGCATTCATGTGGAGGTCAGAAAATCACATATGGGAGTGAGTTCTCAGCTTCTACTGTATGGGTCCTGGAGAAGGCACTCAGGTCATGAGACTTGGCAGAAGGTGCCTTTACCTATTAGACAATCAAGCCAGCCCAGAAACACTTTTTTCATGTAAAGTTGAAATTCAATATATCCTGAATGGGAAGCCACTGGCTCAACAATAGCAGTCATCATTACTGTAACAAGCTGCTTGACAGAACACAGGTCTTCTCGGCTTTTCCTAATCCCAGATTTCTGAAAGGTCTTATCCACAAACTGATACCCAGTGAGGGATCTGGATGGCAAATACAAGGTGGCCTGAATGCTTGCTTCCCCATGTACGGAGCTGGAGCAAGCCAGTCTCTCCCAGATCTCAGCCCTCTTAGCTGATCGAAAAGAGTATATGCTTGTACCAAAGCTTATTTCAAGAGCTAAATGATTATGTATGTAAATTGCTGGCAGGGTAGGCTTTTCATCAATGGCTGTGGTCACAAGATGCATGGAGGGGTGTAGGAAGCAGAGGGGACATTGCAGCTGGACAAGCTGAAGCTTGATTGGTTTCCCTATACAAGTTAAGATGTCACTTTTGGGGAGAGGTGTTTGGTGTTCCTGGATCCCCTCTCTTTATAAACCATATGGGAAAATGAAAAGGAGAGAAAGTAATATGATCCCCAGCCACTGGCAACCAGATGCCGGAAGCAGTGGAGCTCAAAGCCTTAATTGGGGATTAGAAGCTGAACTTCATCCACCCGCTGCCTTGGTAGCCTCATTAAAAGCTGGAAAATTCACTGTGCAGGTGCAGTGACCTTTCAGGAAGTGACCTGGAGGTAGCTGGGGGCCCAAGGGAGCATCCTGCCCTCACCTGACACCAATGATCTGTTCCACTCCTGACCAGCATGACAGGAGTCTTACCTTTCTCTTCTCTGCCCTCCCACAGGATGGACCCTAGGTGCTAGGGCACAAAGACAGACTGCCAAGAGACTCTCGTTCACCTGGATGTTTCGATGTATGGAGCTTGGGCAATTCAGGTGGCTTTATACTTTCCTGTTCAGGGACTACTTGGTTTAAACTGAATCTCCATCTTAGAACCTTTTGCTTTTTTTTGGGGGGGGGGACAAGGTTCTTAGTTTGGGTTTGGGTTTTGCTCTGTTTGGTGTTTTGGCCATTTAAAAACCATAAGAAAACAGAAACTATCAGTTTCGTGCAGCCAAAGCTGGCCTTGAACTTACTACATAGCCAAGGGCAACCTTTAACTTCTGACCCTCCTACCTCCACCTTTCCATTGCTAGGATTACAGGTGTGTGACTCTACATAGGTGGTTCTGGGTAATCCATCTCAAAGCTTCTTGAACGCCAAGCAAACACTGCACCATGTGATCTACATCCCTAGCCCCATCAAAACCCCTTTAGAACCAGATACCTAAAGGTTTCTATTTCAGATCAAATTGACAAGGACCACAAACTCCAGTGTTCTGGGTGGATCCAAGACCAGGTCATCTTTTTTGAGTCTCATAATAAATAATCCTACAGGTGAGCAAGGGAATAAGGAATACTTCCGGGCTTAGAGACAGAAATTGAGGCCAGAGGCTGTCAGGTGTGAGCGTAGAAACCTGAGGCCAGGTCTGCTGGTGGCCTTGCTTTGAAATTCCCCAAGAAAGTAAGCCAATCTCCACCTGCTGTCCCCCGAAAGCCCTGTTGACCAAATGTCCAATGACCTTTATTCCTGTTCAGGCAGTACTCCCTCTGGTCTTCCAGGTTCCAGGGAGAGATCAGAGGATCAATAATGAGACACACTTTGACATTCACACAGAAGGAAGAGTTCTCTTCCAAAATATATAGACAAGGAGGTGGCCATTTAAAGCCAGAAAGTGACACCACCCTCAAGGTACCCTATTACTTATATAAAATTATAATCTCCTCTTTATATGTCTGTATAGGAAACATTTAGATGCCCCCCTGAAGAGCATAAAGCTAGTGCTGTTACAATATTTTTCATACTTGAGAGATATTTTAGAGAGACACTGCTTTATTCATTTTTAGCTTCTGCGCCTGGCCTGGTATGTTTTGATGGGAATACAAGTAAATATTTGTGAATGGTTAAAGGTCATCACACCTTCGCAAAATGTCTGTGGAGGGATTTTCTTTTCTTTAAAGAAAAGGAATCTGAGACATTATTACTAGGGAAGGTGATACAAAGTAAAAAAAAAAAAAAGCTGGGGCTGGAAGGCATCTCTTGCCAATTATAAAAAAGAAGTGTGCAGGCTGGAGTGGCTGGGGAAAGCCTGGCTTTCTTTTAGGCTTGTTCATGGGGTGTGAGCTCAGAAAAGCACAGAAGAAAGAAAGCCCCAAGGATGAAATTGCAGGAATAAAATCCTGAAAATACAGGAACATATGAGAAGACTGGAGGGATCCAACTCCATAGGGACAACACCTTGGAAGACCTTGAATACAGGAGAGGTCAGATGGAGGCTTGCGGCTTTATCCTGAACTTCACAGGTGCCATCTGAACCACTTTTCAGCCACAGAAGGAAACTCTGAGCCTATGTTCCTCTGCTAGAGATCTCTGTGTTGGTTTTGAGCACTAGCTCCTGAAGGGATAGAGACCATTTAACCTCAAGACAGAGCCATATGCTAGGCAACATGTTTCATGCATTCACAATCTGCCTTAGCTCCTAATGAGAAAGATTGGAGCCCACAGATGCATGTTTATTACCAAAGGTGCTACATTAATTATGAACTCCTAAAAGGAAGCTGTGTGTCCAGGCTGAGGAGCCAAGGGCTGCCATCCATTAGAGAAGGATGGCCAAAGGGAAGGGCGTGCAACCCTGAGCTCAGCCCCCAGGACTCACACTTGTTTCTCCAAGAAATGTCCACATAACTCTGCATTAATTCACCTATTCAATCTACAATCATTTCTTAAGTGTTGTCTTTGCAAATAGCATCTATTTTCTGGGCCTGTGCCCTCCAGAATGTGGTGACTATTGATGACAGACTCATGCTCAGACATTGGACTAAAACCTTCTGGAATATGGACCCAAAGCACAAGTCCTTTACTTGGTATGAGGGTGACCAAGTGGAGAGAGGTGTCTGAAGCATTGTGCAAGGCACACAAGGGACTGATTTGGTAGAGAGGATAAAGAAAAAAGAGTCTCATGGTCATATGTCACATCTCTCTGAGAGGCACCCAGTATCGTTAACTGTCCCACATCAGCATCTGCTCCTCACTCTTTCCTTCTTGGACATTGCCTACCCTGAGCTCCATCACTCCAGGGACACTATGTGTGGTGGTGTTGGAGTTAGTGTGGCCAACATTAGGACCACAGGTGAGATCCAGAAGTAAGTACTCATTTTGTTCCTCTCATCTGGTTCCAAAAGGGCTGGTGAGGGTCCTGCCAGCTCAAGGCAGAAGTCAGTTGTGCCACAACAATGGCTGACTTAGGGATTTGGAACCAGAGTGTAGAGCTGGAACTTTCTGGAGACTGTATGGTAAGTGAGCACAGAACAACTCTGGGAAGGTCTCAGAAAGACTCAAGGTTCCCAGTTGCAGCTGTCTTGCATTCCTGATTCCCCTCCACAAACTAACCAGACCTCTGCCCACAACCTGGTTCTTATCCCAATCTGAACCTCTCTCCCATGCTCTTCTCATTTTCTCTATCCATCTCCCTAGGTGATATAGTCATCAGTATCCTCATACTCTCAGAAAACAGAGCTCCAGGCTTATAACAAGAGGGAAGTCTGATAGGGAAAGAAAGAAGCCATGGCCAACAGTCACTGTCAATGTTAAATGTAAGCCTGGAAGAGCTATGAATAAATGCATGCCAAGGCTCAGCCTGCTCATCTCCATGCTCTGATTCTGCAGAGGTCATTTCACCAGCCAGATCCTTCTAAAGGTCTTCCAGTTTTATGCAGCACTGACTATAAAGTGCCTCGCACAGACTGGTCAAGGTGATTTAATAAGGTAACTATGAGTCTAGTATGATGCCTGACAAGTCAGTAAATGTCAGGTGATACTAAAGATTATACAATCAACGTCAGAAATTAGTCATCTATAAAGGGGAATTTCCTTCTATAAGTATAATCTCCCAGATGGTCATGTTTTGATATTGATACTGTTGCTGCTGCTATTGTTTTTGTATTTTTATTTATTTCATTTTATCTGCACACTCTCATGCCCTAATGTATATAAAAAGGTCAGAGGATAACTTTTAGGAATTAGTTCACATCTTTCACGATATGTGTCTGGGGATTCAAACTCAGGTCTTCAGGCTTAACTGCAGGCAGCCTTACCTGGTGAGCCATCTTCTCTGGCCTGACATTATTTTGAGACTCATGTATCCCAAGATGGCCTCAGATTTACTGTGTAGATGAGAATCCTCCTTCCTCTGCCTCCCAATTGCTATAATCACAGAAGTGTGCCACCATATATAATTTATTGGGTGCTTGGGATTGAACCCAGTGCATCATAAATGCTCTACTATTGATCTGAATAAATAGCCCCAGGGTTTTTGAAACACTCCCTCCACTAAAATTTAACATGACAAAGTTCATACCAAATGGGCATAAACCTGTGTCTTCTGCCACTCTACCACCCATTGACTTAAAAATATTCATTGTGCCCCCATCAATTGCCAGGCATACAGGATATTCTTTCTCTCCATTACAGTCTGGCTAGATACAAGCCAAACATGATGGACTATCTCATTCCCCTTGTTCCTCTCTCAGTGACAGAAGGAGCTCTGCTTGGTGATATACATAGGGCTAGGAAGCGATAGATGTGAGATTCAAATACCTGCTTTCAATTCCTGGTCACAGTTCCTTATATTCTATGTACTTCACATTGCTCTTAAAAAATAATCAAGTTTCTGTTTCCCAAATAAAAGAGACAGCAATGGTTACATAGTTCAAATAGATGGATAGTAGAAATTAAGAGCGGGAAGAAAGAGAGGAGAAAAACACTAAAAAGAGATCTTACTGGGCCCCCAAGCAGAATATATGTCCAGTAGGGCCCTCTAGGAATATTGTGGGTGGTCGTGGCAACACTGAAGAAACATTGGATTAGGACCAATTCTTTCAGATGATTCTTCCAGGCCCAGCCATTGGCTCCCCTCTCTTCTCCTGGGATATAGGTCTAGAAGTCCTCCATGCATCTTTACATTTTTGTCCTGATTTCTTTTCTGTTACTGTAATAAAATATTCTGACAAGAGCAACTTAATGGAGAAAGGGCTTATTTAACTCACATTTTTGTGTCATGGTCCATTATAGCAAGGATGTTAAAGCAGCAGGAACATGAAGCATATAATCACATTACATTCACAGTCAAGACTAGAGGACAATGATTTTAGGATGCAAACTAGAGTTTAACTCATTTTCTTCTCTCTTTAGGATGTCTTGTCCAGGGACTAATGTCACATAAAATGGGCCAATCTTCCCACTAATGGAGTTATCTTCGACAGATATATCCATACATCAACCTAGTCTAGACAATCCTTCACTGAGAATCTCTTCTCAGATGATCCTAGTTCAAGTTGATAAGCTGACACTTAAAAACAGCATTCGGACCATCTTTGTCTCCTGAGGACTGTGCACATGGACAGCTGTGAGGCAGAGGAATTCATTAGGAAGAGAAAGACTTGAGAGAGGCTTATTCCTCCAGATCCCATTCTCTGATTCTGAATTACCTCATTGGGGCAAATGTGTGTGTTGGGTTCTCCATAGAAAAAGAATGTGTGTGTGTGTGTGTGTGTATGTGTGTGTGTGTGTGTGTGTGTGTGTGTGTGTGTGTGTGTGTGTGTGTAAGGCCAGATATATAAGTTAGGTGTTGGTCCTCAAGAGCCACCCACCTTTCTTCCTATTCACTTCTTTTAATCTTAAAATCATTTGTTTGTTTGCAATTTGGGGGGCTGGAGTTTAAGGCTCACATGAGCTAAGTAAGTATCCCACCACTAAATCCTACCCATCTATGGATAATCTCATCCGAAGACACAAACACCCAGAAAAATATTTGACCAAATATTTAGTCCCTTCACAGCCCAATCAAGTGACCCATTCACCAGCACATTAAGCATATATGGTGATGAGTAATGAGCTCGAAGGCATAATATCTCTCACATTGAAGCCAAGAAAGATCCCTGCCATAAAATTTAGTTCACTAGAAAATATTTCTCACCCAAATGTCCTTTCCTAAGTGCATAGGGATTGTACTTAGCCCTAACGTGACCATGCTCCCATGTTAGAGTAGCTCAGCTATTGGATTCTATGGAGGTCATTGAACATGCATGTTGCCTGTTACTCTGAGTCCTGAGTGGTAGAAAACAGGTGTGGCCAGATGCTGGTAACAGAAAACCTGTGTTTCCCAGCACTGATCAAAGACTGTGCACCCGCCCCTCCTATTCACGTTGATTGCCATTTTCCTAGACCTGATGATGAATCGCTGTCCAGAAAGGCTCCCATTATCCTGCTGCTCAGGGCTCTCTTTGAGAGATCACTGAAGAGCTAAGCAGGAGGCATCACATCAAAAGATCCAACACCAGGCTGACCTACTGATTAGCAGGCTGATGCACTGCCTATCCCAAGAAGCCTGTGGCATGTTTATCAAACTAGGGAGTGTGTCTGACAGAACAAAGAGTATCTAACAGACAGGGTGAGCCTGGCATTCTTGCTTCAGGAACCATTAATGACTGAGTCAGCTAGGCTTATATCTCACACTCTTTCTTTTGCCTAACCTGCATTTCTTCTACCTGCATTCAAACCCATTCTCTTCAGTTCCTTTGTATAAACAGTGCTGTTCTCTCACCAAGGCCTCTCCTTCCTTCCTCAGCTTGTGTTGGCCTCTTCATCACCCTCACATTTTATTCTCTGCACTGCTGTGCAGTATATCATTATATCGTAGTGGTTTTATCTTAGTACCATTGAATTCATTTCCTTCTTAGATCTTCTCTGTGTTGTGTGTGTGTGTGTGTGTGTGTGTGCTCCTGAGTATTCTATGTGCACACAGATATGTAGGTAAATCTACCTATGTGCACATTTATAGACCAGAGGAGGACACTAGGTACGCTGCTCTATTACTTCTCTTTTGAGACAGTCTTTTACTGAACTTGGAGCCAGACTGGCAGCCATTTCTTCCTGACTCAGCCCCACACAGTGCTGGGGTTAAAGACACGTGAGCACCTATGCGAGACTTTATACATGGGTGTTAGGATCTGAACTCAGACATGCTTACACAGCTGAACCACCTCTTCATTTGCCTTAACTGTTCTTTCTCAGAGATGTTCTGTTTGTGTCTCCTATTCTGCCATGTAACTTTTGAAATCATTTTGTCAGATTGTAAGACTATCCTACTGGGAATCTGATTAAAACTGCACAAAACATAGAGATGAATTGGGAAGAGATGGTGACCTTGTAGCACTGAGTCTTCACATTCACAAATATTAGCATCTCCCTCTTTGTTTTAAAGTAATTTACTCCAACAAGGTCTTTGGACTTTGTGGTTAGGGTTATAGTCTAGAAGCAACTTCTGATCCATAGGTTCAACTTCAAAATGGTTTGTGGGAAGTCCAAGAAACACAGGAATAGTACAAGGACAGAAAGAAGATAATAAAGCCCATTTACAACCAGGGTCCTCATGGGCAACTAGAGTTTAATCCTCCTAGAAAAGCTAATACTAGAAAATGATGCAATATCCATGCCTCAGGATTATCCTAGGCCTGGGACAAGGAAGCTGAATCTGTATACCACTACAACCATAGATCATCAGTTATAAGGTTGCTCTTGGGAAGATGTTAATTCCCAAGCTCTTTGGTCTAGAGTATGCAGGCAAATGAGTCTCTGTAGCCCTGTTACAAAAGTTCAAGATCAAGGTTACCATCTTTGCAGTTGAGAACACAACATCTACAACTCCTGTTGTAGTGGTTTGAAGGAGAATGTCCCCCATGGGCTTAGATATTTGGGCACTTGGTCTCCAGTAGGTGGTGCTGTTTGGAGATGTACAGTAGACATTGGCTTGCTGGAGGAAGTACTTCACTGGGGTGGGCTTTGAGTGTTTGTAAGTCTCACCCCACACCTAATCTGTTCTCTCTGCTCTGTGTTTCCATTTGAAGATGTGAGATCTCAGCTTCCTTCTTCTGCCTCCATGCCTACTGTTTGCTGCCATGCTGCCCTGCCATAGCTGACTATTCTCAAAAGGGTAGAGATGTCAAGAATGTATAAAAAGGGCTTCATCCTTGAGGAATTTGGCCTGGAACAGTGAATCTCTGCTTTTTCACACGAGTTCCCACATCTGGCATTGATAACCTGAGACCCTCACAACAGTTCACTTCCCACATCTTAATTTCACAACCAGGAGGTTTAGAATGCACTTAAGTTAGGGCTAGTGAGATGACCCTGTAGATAAAGAGCTTGCCATGCAAATGTGAGGAGCTTGCATCCCCAGAGCTCACAGAAAAGCCAAGTAAGTGGCCTTTGATCTCTGAAACTGCTATTGTCATCTCAGAGATTGAGGCAGACCCCTGAGCCTACAGCCTCCATAAATACCATGCACATATGCATACACATTATAAATTGTAACTCTAGATGGACTGTAAATTTTTGTAATAAATTCTTTGCAGCTTTTATTATTTGGTTACTTATCTCCAGCCCTCCAAAGTGCCCCTCACTGAGAAATTTCAGAGCAAGATGTCCAGTTAGGGACTATCTTAGGGTTTTCTATTGCTGTAAAGAGACCCTAAATGACCATAGCAACTCTTCCAAAGGAAACTTTAATTGGAGGTTGGCTTATTGTTCAGAGGTTTAGTCTCTTACTGTTATGGCAGGAAGCATGGCAGCCTGCAGGCAGACATGGTGCTGGGGAGGAGCTGAGAGTCCTACATCGGGATATGTAGGCAGCAGGAAGGAAGGGTATGCCACTGGGCTTGAGTATCTGAAACCACAAAGGCCACCCTGTTTCCTCCTGATTCCTGGTGACACACCTTCTCCCACAAGGCCACACCTACTCCCAAAAGGCCACACCTTCCCCAACAAGGCCACACCTTCTCCCACAAAGCCACACCTCCTAATAGTGTCACTCCCTATGAGCCTATGAAGACCATTTTTTTATAAACCACCACAGGGACCATCCCATGTCCCAGACTTCAGGCTGCTTTGTATAGGATCTGGCTCCTTGGTCCCATCCCTTCCTCTCCTGGCAAGTTTCTCGGCCTGTTGAGCAATTTCATATTCAGCCATTTGAAATAAATATCACAATTAATTATTTGAGCCTGAACAATCAGGGTTTTGAGCAGAGCAGGTTCCTGGAGGGGGTTGTGGCTGGATTAGCACCAGACAGATCATCTATGGAGAAACCCTTTCAGAACATGGCATCAAAGTGGTCAATTTTTTTTTAGGAAATAGATTGAATGAAAGGGCCAGGAGGAAAATTAAGCAATTTCCTATAAGTTGTAGAGAAAACAGACACTTGGCCCTGGTGTTCATTTCATCCCTGTTCTGTCAATGAGTCTTGGAGTTGCCATGACTTGTCACTTCCCGAGTCGCTAAGTGACAGCCATGTGTTCTGGGGTGCCAAGGACAAATCAGCCAGGGATATCCCAACAGGCAGAACCCAGGTCATACTCCAAAGAAGGGAAGAGACATCCCAGCTGGTGCTTCTAGCAATACTCCTGGTCCCTGACCAAGTGGGATCTACAGCTGAGATCTCCACTTCCATTCCACTGGGATATTTTCATTTGGGGACTAGAGAGTGGATCTGGGAGGAGTCTCTTCCTCTCTACCTCTCCTCATTCACTCTTTTAAAAGAATTTTTATTATCATTATGTGTCTGTATATGATATATATGTGTGAGTATGGTGCATGGTGCGAGTGTGTGCAGCCCAGTGGCAGCTTTTCAGAAATCAACTTTCTCCTTTCAGGATAGGTTCAGGGGATTGAACTTAGGTCATCTTGATTGGCAGCAAACTCCCTCACCAACAGAACCATCTTACTATGCCCTCACATATATTTTATAACTATGCAGAACCTATATCTTTTTCATTGCTGAGAATGTAGTGGCAGACACAGTACAATCCTTGCTCCAGGGAAACTCATATATGCAAGCAAGAAAATCAGACAGATTACAAGTTCACACATCCAGAAAATAAGGTGTTAGAAAAGAAAGGAGTTGTGGGCATCTTGTAGGTGTTGGTCCCCACAGAAGGTAGGACATGATGTCTCTCAGCTGATGATAACATTTGAACAGAGACCAGAGAAAAGAGAGGAAGGCGAAGGTCCTGTTTGTAAAACAAAGAAAAAGAAAAAGGCTCATGGTTTTCAAGGTAAAGGAAATGGGGGACACACAGGAAGCTCAAGGTCAGGTTATCTAATTGGGGAGGTCTTGGGGGTCTGAGAGGGGCTGGCTGATGAGGGTGCTGAGTGTCAGATTGGGGCCCGAATAGAGCTGGTAGAAGCCAGGACCTGCTGAAGGTCTATGAAGGATGATGCACTACAGCACTCCCTTCCTAGAAAGACTGTGCTGAGATCAAAGACTTGTGGGGAGGTTTGTGTGGCCAACCATGGGAGAAGGCAGAAGGCCAGCTGGAATACAAGAGGTTGATTAGCTTAGACATTTCTTCCCCCCACTAACTCTGCATTCTCCAGTAGTAAATGCAACACCGCACTTTTGATGCCTCCCCCATGGACCAAATGGGCTGAGATGTTAGGGCCATGGGCCTGCAGGCAGATCTGCAGGTCATTGGCAGGCAGGCAGCAGACCTGCTCTTCTGCCCCTTCCACATCAGACCTTGAGTGCTGCTGGCTGGGACTGGAACAGGTGCTGTAAATCTGCTTTTGCTAATGAAGCGTTGACTCCTCACTAGGCCCACAAGACAACTAAATGCAAGATGAGCTCCTGCCTTCCCTGTCTTCATTTTGAGGCTGTCTCCCTCCCATTGTCTCAAATGCCTGCTTGATTTTACATATCTAACCTGCCTCATTCATCCACTTTAATGGTTGAAAGCACTGGAGTAAGTCATCATTCTAAACCTGCAATCACCTTGGATACCCAAAAGAACCAAACCTCACAAGGGGTACGCACACACACACACACACACAGCTGAGGGCTGTTATCTGTGAGGGCAAGGCTGCACCCTGGAGTAGAAGTGATCATATTGTGAAGCCAAATTAATCTCCTCAAAGTATTGGCAGATGACAGTAGTTAAAAACTTTTTAAAGCAGGGTTTTATGTAGCCCAGGTTGACTTCAACTTTGCTCTGTAGCGAAGGATGACATTGGACTTCTGATCCTCCTGCCTCTTTCATGCATGCACCACCTAGGACTGAACCCAGGGCCTCAGGCTTGCCACACAGGCACTCTACCAACTGAGCTATACCCCCACCACCATCTTATGGAACCAGAGTTGAGGTGGTGATCAGTCAGTGTGGGATGGAAGTTCATCTCAGCTAGGACAACTGTCTTGGGTTTTTTTTTTCAGTTGCTATGAAGAGACACCATGACTATGGCAACTTACAGAAGAAGGAGTTTGTTGAGACTTACGGTTTCAGAGAGTGAGTCCATGACCATCATGGCAGGGAGCACAGTACCAGGTCAGCATAGCACTGGACCAGGTAACTGAGTGCTTGCATGTGATCCATAAGCAAGAGACAGAAAGGGAGCTAACTGGAAATGGTGCATGCCTTTGTAACCTCAAAGTGTACCCCAGTGACATACCTCTTCTAACAAAGCCACACCTCCTAATCCTTCCCAAACAGTTCCACCAACCGGGGACCAAGTATTCAAATACACAAGCCTATGGGTCCATTCTCATTCAAAACACTACAGCAGTTTATCTCTTGTCCTCTGTTTAAATCTAAACCTCAGCTTAGTACCCAGAGATGGACTTGGGGTATTAGACCCATTATCTTTTCTTCTTCCCAATGTGGTCATGTCACACAAAATACCTTCTGATACTTTTTCTCATCACTCATCCTTTTAACAAGAGGATGAATAGCTAAGCCTAGCCTTTTACCAAGGCTTTTGCCCTAAAAATTCTGGTAACAGGACCACTTTATTATCATCTGTTCTTCCATTTCTATAGCCCCTGAGACTCAGACTCTCCAGACTTCCATTGCCTGTGTCCAGGCAGAACCACCTCAGGGCATGTCAGCACAGTTGCACAGCCATGATATCAAGACTGCCAAATCCCAGTTTTGATACAACTACAACACCAGGATGTTGGAACTCCCTCATTCTCTCTCATAACAACTGGGCTGTGAGGCAAATGAGAGGCAAGAAAACAAGCCCTGCTCAGAATCGCCAAGTAAATGGGAGTTCTGCTGGACTGGACATTAGACTGGAAGAAACACAGAGAGGAGCCCTAGCTGCAAAGTCCTGGAGGAATGTGCAAAAATGTGCCTGGAAAGTACCTTCCTTGAACGTCAGATCTATTGAGGTCATGCCCACAGGGATGGAGTACATAGATGTCTACTAGAAGCTGCCTGAACTTAACACCAGAAATAGAGAGGGTAGATTATGAAAAGAAATTTCACACAGTCTAGCCATCATTTCAAGAAATGTGGTCTTTATTTGTTAGTTACTTTCCCCTTTGCTGTGACCTGAGGAAAGAATGGTTCTTTTGCCTCACTGTTCCAGGGTAGATTTTTATCATGTTGGAAAAGCCATGGTGTCAGGAACTGGAAGAAATTGGTCCCGTTGCATTAGCAAGCAAGGAGCAAAGGGAGATGAATTCTTGTGCTTAGTTTACTTTCCCTTTTTCCATGTAGTCTAGTAGCTAAGCCCAGGGAATGGTGCTACCCATAGTGGGCAGACTCAATAACCTAACCAAGATAATCCTCAAAGGTACAGGCATGCTAGAGGCTCAAATTCCTAGTGATTCTGATTACAGGTTGACAACTGAGATTAGTGATCACACTTTGTGACAATGAGAAGGAAGGAGGAAGGTTTTGCCTTGTGAGTAGTCGCAGAGCTGATTAAGGCCACATAGCTACTTAAGGTCATCTGCTGGAGAAGTAAAACCCTGGGTCCTAGTTACAATTCCTGAAGCCTAGAATGTAGCCCAGCACAGCCCTTACATGTGAACCAGCTATCAGAAGGTGGGAAGGACTCCTTCCTTCCAAAGCCAATAGCAGGAGAAAAATGTTTATACAAAGAAAGAAAAAAGGAAGGAAGTAACAGAAAAAGCAAGTGGTAGAGGGGTTGAGAGAAAAATGTTTTCACAGAGCAGAATAGATTGTGACTAAATATTTCACCAAGACTTTTAAGAGAGAAAGTAATGAGGCAATTATCTCAGAAAGAAAAAAGCACTGAACCAAGATACAAGAGAAATTACTACCTATTATCTAAAGGCATAGAGGTGAATATATTGTGTAGAGAATTATCTGGCATTGCCCAAGGAAGTGGGAATTTAAAAGTTTATGGAAGATAACTGTCAGAAAAATAAAACCCTTCCAAAGACAATGGAAAGGGTGAAGAGTGACACTCAGAGAAGTTTTCTCAAGCTGAAGAAGGAGCTAAGGTGATAAAGCACTTGCTTCCCATGCAGGAAGTCCTGAGTTTTATCCCCAGCACTGCATTAACTAGGTATTGGGACATGCTTGTAATCCCAAGACTCAGGAGGTCAAAGCCAGAGGATCAGAGGGACGAGGTCGCCCTTGGCTGCATAGAGAGTTGGAATCCAACCTGGGCTAGAAACTATCTAATAAATAAAGAAGAAAAGTTTTCTTGAAATACTAAAAACAAAAGGCATAGCATAAAGTAGTGACAAGCGTATTTGTCATATAAACAGATGCAATCATATAAATTCACCTACTAAAAGATAACCAGTTTGTATCATAAAACAAAATCAACTCATCTGCAAATAAAAGCCATGTCTAAAAGAAAAAAATATTTAAAAGGACTAAAAACAAAAGGTATACAGCAGTGTATAAGAGACCAAAGCCATACCCAGGAAGATTAGATGGGTTAAGATCTAAATATGAGACCAGTGGGATTGACATGCAAAGTTTCTGACATAGAATGACACATTGCCTGACTAAAAGGTCCAATTCACAATGAAATAGATTTGGGGAGATGGCTCCATAAGTAAAAATTCTTCCTGTGCAAGTATAAGGACTTGATTTCAAATCCCCAGAAACCATGTAAAAACCTACATGCAAAGTGGGAGTGTCTGTAATCCCAGGACTCCTAAAGAGAGATGGGAGGCAGAAGCATGTGGGCCAGACAGCCTGCTAAGAATTGTGGAAAATAACAATGAAGACCCTGTGTCAAACAAGGTGGAGGGCAAGGACCAACACCTGAGTGGTCTTCAGTCCTCCACATATGTGCTGGATTCATATACAAGAATGTGTGACACATATATCACACACATATATATTACACATACATACATGGTATGGGGGGCAGACAGACACAGAGAATCAGAGACAGACAGACATGCAAAGAGAGACTGGAAAAGTCAGGATGATGCACAAAAGAGCAAATCAATACTGAAAAGGAAAAATAAGAGAAGATATAAGGGAAGCAGACAAGCCCTATTAGTAGTAAAAGGCTCTCATTGACCTCTTTATAATCAAATATCAAGTAGCTAAAGTGTTACCAGAAGACCAGAATAGCAAACTCCAACAAGTACACGTAGTTGATGGAAGCAACCAAAATAAAACAACAAATTCCATTCTCTGATTACATGCGCTAAAAGTAGAAATGAATAATTAAACAAAAAGTTAAAGACCATCACCACTGAGGAAAAAAATATGTCTTTTAAAACTACTCTTAGGTAAAGAAAATGCAAATAGACATAGCAGAGCAGCTATAATATGAAAATTCACAGAGCTGAAGTTGTAGCAAGGAGGAATGTGCAGGCAGAGGAGTAAGTGCCTGTCATCCCAACTGCTTCGGATGTGGAGGCAGGAGGATTTCTTGAGCCCAAGGTTTCAAAATAAGCCTAAGACTGATAGTGAGACCCTATCTCAAAAAAAATTTTAAATTATTTCTTACATATTGATAATAATTAATGGTATATAAAATTAATAGAGATCAGCATTCAATTCTAAAAGTTATAAAAAAAAATAAAGCAAACTTCAAGAAAGCAAAAGAAAGGATTCCATAACTAAGGGTAGAAATAACATGTTCATTCAATTTTTAAAATAAAAAAAAAAAACAAGAGCTGATTTTGAGAAAATGATCCAACTAATAAAATAGAAAGAAAAAAAAGTCCACAAAATGCAGTGTATGGCGAGGGACAAATGCAGACAGAGAGATGTGAAAATACTGCACTCCTCCGCCTGTGCCGACTTCATTGACAATTGGAAAGCAATGAGTAATGGCATAGGTCACGCAGGTTATTAAGAGGACTCTACAATGGATAGAAGTCTGTTCAGGTCAATCACTGGAAGGAGATACAGAAAATGATGGCAAACTTTCTTCCCATGAACCGACTTGTTCTTACAAATATGTATATATATATATATATATATATATATATATATATATATATATTCATTCTAATCCTAAGCTTTGAAGAATACAAGAAGACAAAAAAAAAGAAACAGTGATTACTAAAGACCTTTATTCAGTGTATGAGTGTGCATGAGTGTGTGTGTGTGTGTGTGTGTGTGTGTGTGTGTGTGTGTGTGTATAATGGGCATGTGTATGCTACAGCATGAGTGTCAAAGTCAGAGGACAATTTGCAAGAATCAATTCGTTCTCTTTCCATGTGGATCCAATGGACCCAACTCAGGTTGGCAGGCTTGGTAGTGAGCACCCTTACCTACTTGGCCATCTTACTGGCCCAGAGTGGAGAAAAAGAAAATAACTCCTCTATGTTATTTTGAATGACTTAAGCAAAACACTGACTCCTACACAGAAATGTTGACCAGCACCCCCCCCCAAAAAAAAAAAAAATCAGTACAGAATGTAGTAACAGACATTCCACAGACCGGGAGGCTAAACCAACGAACATTTGTTGTTTGCAGCTATAGACTAGGAAGCCCAGAAGCAAGGACAGGCAGATCAAGGGCTCCGAGCATTTTACTGTGGCCTCAGTGGCCTGGATATCTGGATCTCCAAGTGGTGACAGGCACTGTCCTCTGCATACTGAATGTTGTACTTTTTGAATTTTGAGCTCTGTTCCACAAATGGACAGAAACTGATTTTGATAGTATTAAAGCTTCAATTTAGCAAATGCTTTCAGCGTCCCAGCACTCTTGTAAGAGTTTATATGCATTAGCCCGTGTAATCCTCACTAAAGCCCAGCCTCATCATTTCATCTAACCCTGGTTCCCTTCCAAAGCCCCTATCTTCAAATGCCATTACACCACATTAGGTTTGGGGTTGCAATGCATAAATTTTTGACAGAGATATAAACATTCACTCCACAGGAAAATCATGCAAAATTCTAGGCAAAATGCAAAAGCCTAGTTAGTAAGAATCTTTTCTGGGAATGTAAGAAAGATTCAATATTAGTAAATAAACATATCCATTTTGTCAGTACTAGAATAAAGAGATAATGACAGATGAATCAGTTCCCCTGATGCTTTAGAAAGTGTATGATAAAATGCAATCTTTTTCATTTTTATTTACATGTGCTAAACACAGAACAAGAGCATAAATATTGAATACACAACTAAATGATGTCATCTTTTGTGGGGGAGGGGTTGTTTGCTTTTGAAGCAAAGTTTTGGTATATAGTCCAGGCTGGCCTGAAACTCACTATATGACCCAGGCTGGCCTCAGTCTTGAGATCTTCCTGCACCAGTCTCTCAAGAGCTAGGGCACGATTGTACTAATTTAAATGCAAATTTCTGCTTTTAGCTCAGTTCAGGTTGCCATCAAAACATAACTATTGTAAATTTGGGTAATGTATTGTGTTTCCTTGATATAGTTCAGTACTCACCAACCTCAAGACTTGTTAATAAAGGATAAATTGATATCTAAGAAGCGTGGCAATATCTAATAAATTAAAAAGGCATGTACCCTGGCTGGGACTGTAGCCTACTGACAATGGTTCTTGCCTGGTGTGCATGATGTCCTGGGTCTGATGCCCAGAACTGTGAGAAGAATTTTTAAAAAAATACAATAATGCAAAATAATGACTTTGACTCCAAAATTGTATTTTCAGGAATTTCTCCTGTTCATAACTGCTGCATGAGTGAAGTGATGTCATTTAATCTTTATTATGTCACCTTTTGGAGGAAAGAGACACATCAACTTTCTGACTTGAGCAATTATAACCAACTAAATGGAGGTAGGGTACCATTTGTATGGTATTATGAAGTAGATCACCACTCATTCAACAACAAAGAAAAGGATATATGTATTGTCCTAGGTTTGCTCAAGCTATTTTGAGACAAATGCTCACAAAGTGAGGAACATTTGGCACAGCCAGGAAGGAAGCCTAGCTATCTAAGGAACAGTTGTAGAGGGGGACCATCCCTTTTACATTAAATTTTGTATTTTAGATTCTGAATCATATGAAAGCTTTCTCTGTTCCATGCACGGACAAAAACTGGTTTTGAATATTGCTATTGCTTTCACTTATCAAATGCTTTCCACAGCCCAGCACTCTTGTAAGATTTTACAAGCCTTATCCTATCTAATCCTCACTAAAGCCCTCTGAATTAGCCTCCTTTTTACAGATATGAAGATGAGACATAAAGCATTTAGGGAAGCTAAGATACAGAATTAGGAAGTACTTGAATACAGGTTGGACCTCAAGGATCCTGATTTAAAGTCCCAGGGTTCCCCCCAGTAGCATATGAACCCCGTGTGTCTGCATAGAATATAGAAGATAGACTGGGGCTTGACAGATGGCTTGGCAGTTAAGAGCACTTGCTGATCTTGCAGAGGGCCAGAGTGCCAGCACCTACATTAAGTGGGTCACAACTGCCTGAAACACCAGCTCCAGGGGATCCGATGCCCCCTTCTGGACTCCTCAGGCACTAAACTCACATGCACACAAACACAGCCAGAAATAAAAAATTACTAAAAATTAAATGTTCTTAAATTAGGTTGTCAGTCAGTCCTGCTCCTTCTTAGAGAGTCTTGTTTTTAGAGTTACATCTCATATGAATAACCAGCCTTTCAAGGGCTTCGACGGTCAGGCTAGGCTATCTATGCTCACTAGAAACAGAACCAAAGGTAGGAAGGTAGGACTTCACACTCAGCCTCCTAAGGGTCTCTCATTTACCTCCCTCCCTCATTTCCACTGCCTTCAGTTCAGTTAAGGCTCCCCCCAAATTATAACTGCATTTTGATATTCACTCGGTGGGTGGTAGCTAGGATAATGCTGTCTCAAGCTTATATTTTATATGAGTAATCATGTTTACTATAGAAAACAATTTAGATTTCATTATACATGAAGATGATGCCTTTCCAGTGTTCACCTTTGGTTTGAAAGGACTGGAGCAATAATAAAGTACAAGAACATTTAAACTCTAGGCTTTTCTGTCTTTTCTCCCACATAGTTCGTTCACCCTTCTGTCCATCCAGCCTCCTGTTTTTCTCCTCCTCCCTTTTCCCTTCTTTCTCTTCTCTTCCCTCCCTTTTTTCCTTCCTGATTTTGTGTTTTTTCCTTCCTTTCTTCACGTGGAACAAAGAGAGACATCCTCTTTTCTAGCTAGTTGAGGTCACATACTTTCCTAAGCCTCGACCTGTAGTGATGTCTTTCGTGCTTAGAAGACCTAGCTGGGAATATACTTGCTACTTCTTATTATTTCCAAGACTTTTTTTTCTTACAAGAGTCTTTATTCTGATTTAAATTTCTTCTCCTTTTGGCTCTATAGTATACACAACCAGTCCAAGCACAGAATATATATGTTATGGTATTGGTCACTTGCCATCACAGTAGTTAATCTATGAGCTCCCTGGAAGCATGCTGGTACAGCAGAAGGTGTCTCTACCAGACCCTAGTAGTCCCTTGGATGATTTGGTACTTGCTAAACAGCTCATTGGATGAAACACGAGATGGCCCATGGATTCTTCCTAAAATTGCTTTTCCACCATCTAGGTCTATCAAGCTCTGCACTACTTTCTCAGCAGCTGCACTTTTAAAAGCCATGTGGTGAGTTCAATATGATGTTTGTGGTCCTGTGTACAATCTACAGAGACTCTGAGATTGACCATAGGGCTTTGCAGGCCAGCAAGTCATGGGCAAGAATGACACAAAGACAAGTAAAATAAGTGCTTCAGCTCCGGTGCTTTCCCTCTTGGAAGCGGGATGCTATGTTGTCAAGGAGACTAGAATACAATAAATAATAATAATAGTAATAAGGAGAGGTCATGTGGAAAGAACCCTGAAGGGACAAGGTCATCCTGAATGTTCTGAACTCTATGAAACTCCAGGCTGGATGTACTCTTATGAGTGACTCTGGCTGTCCTTTATAGAATAGAAGGGCCACATGATAAAGCCCAGGCAGGTCATAAAGCTGTGAAGCCTACTGTACATTTAAGCCACTATCATAACAGTTTTGAGGGAATTTATTATTGGCCACAGCTAATAGCAACAAGTAAATCTGGAAACTCTTGGTACAGTATCTGGTTGATAATTTGTTGAGACCACAGCTGTCAGGGAACACCAGACCAAGAGAAACAAAGAACGGAAGGGCTGCCAACCAAAACACAATCCATGAAACCGAAGTCTGCAGGAAGGAAGGACCACTGCTGTGTGGGAACATGGGCAGCTTTTATTAGGGAGGAGGAGGAGGAGGGTTGGGCACACGGGTGATGGCTTCCCCTGAAGCCTTGTCACAAGCACACCTGTCAGCAAAACCATGTGAGGAGCTGATCACCAGGTAATTTAAAATCAACCCCTTCTCTACAGAGACTCAGGTAGAAGATAGAGAGATGGCTCGGTCATTAAAGGCTAGGTTCACAGTCAAAACAGTAAGAACCTCGGATGGTCCTGGATCCAAGAAGATCCCATGCTCTGGCTCACTTCTGCTGTAGATACAACTCACTGTTTCCTTTGCCCAGGATCTCCATCTGCCTGGTACCATCCACAGTCCTATGGCTGACAGACAGACTGACTGATTAATTGATTGATTATAGTGCATTAGATCAAACGTGGGGCCTTGTCAATGTGAGATAGTGCAGTTCTATATACCTCTCTTTATTGTCACTAAGAAGCAAGTGTACCTCGCTAGGAGCCCTGTGGGAAGTGCTGAGGGTGGAAAAGCCCTTCTCAACAGCTCTTCTGTTGACAAATATGCAGTGTTTATATAGGAGAGGAAGCTCCTCTTCCAATTCTCTAATCCTGGATCCTACCTCTGAAGCTCCACATTTCAGGGTTCAGAGGAATGAAATCTAAGAGTCAAACAGCAAATTCAGGAATTCACTTGTCCCAGGTAAATCTCAACAATCTACGGAGCACCCAAGGAGCTGTGGAGTAGGTGGCAGGACCCAGCATGATGAACTCCAGGGACCTCCGAGAAGTCAAGAAGATAAACTGCAAGGAAAGCCTGGGCATTGCATCTCCCAGCCCAGGGAAGTAGAGGGGACAGAACAGCTTCTTCTTTGGCTGCCTACTCTAGCGATTGTCACTAAAAAGCTAAGACAGGCTTTTCCAGCTGCAGATGTGGAGCCTCAGACATGAACCCCTATACTCATGCCCTTTATCACAGAGGGGACAGATGGCAAGTGATATTCTGGGGACCAGGGAGTCCTCCTGCACAATTCCAGTTTGGAGGGTACTGTAGAAAAAGGTGGAGGAAGCTTGATATCAGGTTCTCTGTGAAGCTCAGTGTTACCTGCCTGAGGTCCTGCAGGACATTTTCTGATACCTCTGAACAGCCCTGGGAGAGAATCATCAGCAATCTACCCAGGTCACCTGGGCTCTTTCCCTCCAGGTTCAGAAGAGGCAGGAAGTGAGCACTCCACCAACACTATCTCAGCCTTCCAGGGCCTGCTGAAGGCCCGTGGGAATCCATTACAGACCCAGAATAAGAGCAACCAACCTAATATCTATTGAATGAAAGAAAAAAAAGGAGGAAGAAAGCATCATCACAACTCAGTTCTAGGATACCTCCACAGAAACCAGGTTTTATTTACTATAAGGACACTAATGTGCCTCTGACCGGGGGCTGGGCATATCTGTTCAGGCAGAGTTAATTCAGAGCATCACTGCATGCCTCAGGTGGGGATGCAGGCCTGTTGAGCCTTTCTTTTCTTTTCTTTTCTTTTTTTTATTTAAACTTTTTTATTTATTTGCTTTGGTGTTTGCCTGGAACTGGGCACTGGAACTATAGACAGTTGTGAGCTGCCATGTGGTTGCTGGGAATTGAACTCAGGACCTCTGGAAGAACAGTCAGTGCTCTTAACCGCTGAGCCATCTCTAGCCCTGAGCCTTTCTTTTGGTCATTCTTCCCTCTTGGTCTTCATGTTTGCATTTAATCCTAAACCTTCTAACTCAGCCTTCTCAACAATCCTGCATGACAGGGATTGCAGCCCTCACTCTGCAGATGAGGAAGTGGAGGCGCTAATATGGTGCCCTAGAGTTCATCTCAGAAAAGCAACAGCATCCTATTTTTTAACCCAAGCCTCTCGCTCTTTTCACATTGTTTCGTTGGGCTTGGCTCAGCCAGCTGTCACTTAGCATGGAATCACTCTGGCGCCCTCTGGAGGTCCCTCTTCCAACTTGCCCCTTGGTTTCAGACCTGTAAAGGTCAGTTTATCTTAGTATCTTTTAATGATGATTGTATTTGCAAGGTCTGGCGCCCTGAAGAGATTCCTGAGGGATATCTATCAGGGTGTTGCTTTAAAAGATGGTTCAAGAATGGCAACACGTGCCGTGCCCTTCAGCCCACTCCCCCAGCCTAAGGAGAGAGCAGATGAGATGGGAGGAGGTGACATGCCCCCGCCACCCCCGCGCCAACCCTAAGCCATTCCCACAGCTGTCTGTCTGTGTCAAATGTTCTGAGCAGAGCTGGGGGGCTTCAGCTCCCCACACAAAGAGCTCTGAGCTGCCAGCACCTTTCTCAGAATCGCTGGGTGCTGAGGAACAGGTGATAATTGTAGCCCTGTCACCCTCATCACCTCTGAGCTGGCTGTGAGATTTTTTTTTTTTTTTTCTAAAAACAAGTGTTGTGCTGCCTTTAAAATCCAAGTCAGAGCTGCATTTGAGGAAACACATGGGCTTGTCACTCTCTCCCATAAGCATCCATCGGTTCACCAACACGGGGAGCTCTCCTCTGACCTCTTGTCAAGGACATGTCTGTCTAAAGTGGATGGTGAGCCAGCCTTGGCATATTCTCCTCTGCGGCAGGGCCTCTCCTTCCTAGGAGAAAAGAGTCGTCTCCCATCAGCTTAGGGAGGTAATGGCCCTTATTTCTGCCTTTGGGAGGAAAGAACTTGCTGACCCATGTCTCAGAAAGACTATTTTACCATCTGAGCTTCATCCCCAAAGGCAACTCTTAAGATCGCTAGCTTTTGACACCGACTCTTTTTTCTGGGGCTAGGGGCTGGCGGGGAGAGAACCTAGTATCTAATTCATGGTAGGCAAGTGCTATGCCTCTATGCTGCGACCCTGGCATATTCTTTAGATTCAACATAAATTATTCCAGTCTCCTTTCTTTCAAGGTCTCCTTATAAGGACACACATTGCCACGGGTCTGTGAGCATCTGTGCTTAAAAGAAGTAACAAAACTAAAATAGCCCCCAATACTCAGGTTTTCCCACTCAGATCCACACATATAGATTTAACATAACAATTTCTCACAAGAACGTGTATGGTCCATCTAATGATGTTTAATGTTGACAGAACATTTTCCTATACACCAGGCCTTGTACTGAGCACTGGCATATATTATATCCTATTTGATCTTCACACAGCCTTTTAAGAAGTAGAGACAATGTATCATGCCATCAGTGTACAAATGAGAGAAATAAGCTCAGAGCTGAAAGGGTTACAGGTATGTGATCCTTGGGAGGTGGAGACAGAGGATCAGATACATAAGGGTTTGAGGCTAGCCTCAGCTACATGAGACTCTATCTCAAAAAAGGGGGGGGAGAAAAAGGAAAAAAAAAAGGCAGGGAGGGAAGGAGAGAGAGAGGAAAGCTAAAGCTTGCACATGTTAAAAATCTACCGGACTTTAAAGTAATAAAATATCGAGAAAGCACCAAGTCTACATCTATTCCATACTCCTGATGTCCCTTTATGGACTGTCCTGCATAAAGCTACTTAGTGTTATTGTTCATACTCTGCCCATATATTCTGAAAGGACCCTTGATTAGATCCATACTCACTTGTAATTGCACAAGCATGCTGAAGGAGGGTTGGGAAGAGAAAGAGAGAAAGAGTTGGGGGATCTAAGTGAAAACCTTCCTACAGAAATGTGCTCACTTCTCCAAATGATTTACCTAATCCACTGTATTTACATGAACTCCTCATTGTAGAAACTGCCATTCAGGTAAAGGCAATGATTTCATGTAATGAAACCATGGTTTGCTTCAGGAACTTAATATCTAATAGCACTGAGGTGGGAGGAACATCTGTTTAGAGACTAATTCTGCTCTAACAAGGGTGGACTGGCCAGAGCAGAGACAGAAAAAGGAATCCTGAGAAACAGTAGCCAGGTTATCTTCATATTATTCATACAGAAAGGGGTTAGTCGTGGGCTGATGTGAATAGACTCCAAAACCTCGAGAGGAAAGATAAGCTGATCCCATGACCTGATACTCTCAGTGAGACCAGTCCTGAAGGCTGGCTTTAAAAAAACGAAATTCTGACAGTACAGTTGCAAATGATTCCAACGTGGAAGGAACCTGCTTACACAGGATAAATCCAAAGGAGTGACATAGGCCTTTAAGAATACTGTCAGGAAAGCTACAGTCTCAATGAGCCACGACACCACCATAAAAGGCCTTCTGGGGGAGACTTGGGGTGATGGGAATAGAGAAGAGATTCAAACAGGAACTGCTCTAAGTGCCAGGAATATGACCTTGGGCAATTTTCTTAACCTTCCTGAGCCCCAGTTTCCCTGTTGTGGAAATAATAAGCCTTACCCTTCAGGTTGGCTGTAAGGATTTCACAAGGATGGCATATTAGGAAAAACAGCAAATAGAAACAGCATAAGGTTTCAGAAAAATGGTGGACAGACGTTTTGTCTGGCACTAATGCGGATGATTTACAGTAACAAAAGGCGTTGCTCTTCACCTCCTCTCCTTCTCTCTTTCGGGGGCATGCAGGGGGTGGGGATCCTCAGATTAGAAAATCTAGATTGAACACTGTGTCTTGACTCAGAAAATAGCATAGCAATGTAGACCTGTGACATGGGTCCTTGGAGAATTGCATGGTCTAAAGAAAGGGACAAGAGATTTATTAGGACAAAATTGGGGCTCAAAAAAATGCCAAATGTTGCTTGTGAGAGAGGGTTGGAGAGAAGCAAACATTTGGTTTTCTGAAAAGGAAAAGAAATTTGTGCCTGAGGTCCACCTCGGGTAAAATCCCACAGCTGCTTTAGACCAGCAACTCACAGGCTGGGGCTCAACAGAGCTGGCAGGAGTCCGCCCAGGACTCCTCACACCTCACGCAGCTCACTTCTTTTTCTGACATAGTTGTTTGATGAACAGTCAGAAAATATGATCACAGTTAGAGAGATATGACTCGGATGACAAGGGCTTCAGAGACTGCATCCAAAGAGACCAAGCCTACAGTGAGAGGCCTGGTAGCCTGAGGCAGGTCCCCTCCTCTGGGCCTGCCCTGGCTTGCTCAGCCTTCTTATTATCTGCAGAGAAAATGATTGCTCAGAAATGGCAGGTCAGATGTTGGGAGCAGACTCAGAATCTAGCTATCTGCTGGTCAGCATCTGGAGTTAAAATGTAAAATCTCAGGCTGAGATGATGGAACATGCCCATGTTAAAATGGGTGGTGAAACTCATTCCTAACCCGAAGTGGGGCTATGGAGACAGGCAAATTCAGGTCAGCCTAGTTGGTGTGTCTCAAAGAAAAAGAAAAAAAAAAAGAAAGGTGGGTGACTCCTGAGGACCAACACCTAACTTATCTATCTGAGGACACACACACACACACACACACACACACACACACACACACACACACACTTGCCCCTCTGTCTTGTTCTGTCTGCTTTCATATATAGCCCAGAACCTCCTGCCCAGGCATGGCACTGACCACAGTGGGCTGGGCCCTCCAATATCAATTAACAATTAAGAAAATGTCTCAAAGGCATGGCCACAGGCCATCTGATGGAGGAAATTCTTCAGCTGAGCTTCCCTTTACCCACGTGACTCTAGGTTTGTGTCAAGTTGACAAGGAGAAGCCAACAGTGACAAAGGAGAACACTGGGGGAAAGATAGAAATACTCCATATCCCATAATACACAGAATCTAGATTTAAACGTGTGCGTAACAGGCATGTAAATGTGCACGCATGTGTCCATGTATGAATGAAAGAAGAAGGCGGCCAAAGAGAGAGGAGGTGGGGACCAGGAGGACAGTGGGAGGGAGCAAACGTGAGGAGAAGAGAAAAAACCCGGGGCAGGATAAAGTAAGCCGGGAAGGGGTGAGCACAGGGGAAGCCATGGGAGCCTCTCTGAGGGGTTAGCAAGTGAGTGCTGAGCTTCACTGGATAAATAAGCCCTTCTTGGAAACTTCCACAGAGTGCTTTCAGCAGAGGAGACAATAACAGTGAAATTTAGTGGTAGGACTGAGCTCCATTGGAGGGACAGTCAGAGATGAGTGCGGTTGATCAAGGGCTGGGGGAGGGTGGGAAGTGAGAGCAAAGACACCCACTGGCAGGCTCTGTTAGCAAGGGCCCTGCAAGTGCCTCCTCCTCCTCAGGACCCCTAGGACCTAGTTGAGTCTCAGCTCAGAACCATCTGGTGAATGAACAAATAATCAAGAGTGACTGCATTAATGAGTCACAAATAGAACCAGAGACAAAAAGGGATGGCTGCTGGCTGTCTTCTAAAACCATCCCAGAGTGCACTTGTTTTCTCAAGCCCATCTGTGCACCCCCACAGTGGCTGACCTAGCAAGAATGAGCCCTAAAATGCAAGAGGAACCAGACTTTTTAGTTGAGTCTCTTTGGCTGACTCCACTCCATATTCTTTATGAAAAAGCATGAGAGCCTCCAAGACCATATATGGGCAAACAGAGGTCACTAGCCACACATCTTCATCATACCAGTGCCTTTGACCCCGGAGGTAATCAGGCCTGTCACCAGTTTCTCTCCATTACTCCCCCAAACCCTGAGGCAAAGGAGCTGCCCTGCTGATTCTGGGGACCACTGTCCAGGTGATGCAAATATTTGTTTTTAAGGACGAGCTGGGGGTGCTATTCCCATTTGTCATGAAGCAGGGCTGAAAGACTGAGTTTGGTGGAGATGTGTAAACACACAAGAGTCAGCTGGCTAGGGGCTGCACACCAGGTCTGCCTAGGCCTTGAGGATAGATGATGTGCATGGCAGCATCAAGCTACGCACACAGACAGAACCTCAAGCCCTGTCAACACTGAGGGTAGGATCAATACATGCCTGGGGCTGTCCTCTAGAGTCACAGAGCCAGGCATCAGAGGGTATGTCATTCTTGTTCCTCTACATTGTTTCTTGCTCTTTGTCTGATGCACGGGCCAGAACACATAGTGAAGTTTGAAATTCTAGAAGTTTGTGGTTGCCAACTGGACTGTGAATTATTGATGTATTAAGCTTGTTAATAGCACACTCCAAACCTCTGGTGTTTACAAGGCTGCAAGCCACTGAGGGCAGGGAGTAGTATCTTTCTGTTCAAGCCAAATGCTATTCAGGGACTCCACTGTGGATTTTGTTGTTGTTTTGTTTTGTTTTTGACTCAGCTCACTATGTAGTCAAAGATGGTCTTGGATTTCTGATTCTCCTGCTTCCACTTCTGGGGCATTGGGATTATAGGCATGCACCACCATGAGTAGTTTATCCAACACTGGGGATCAAACTCTGAACTTTATGTATGCTAGGCAAGCACTGAGTTTTGAAGAATTGATAAGTCCCTCTTCCCTGCAAAGGCAATGGAGGCTAACACCTGGCTAGAGCCGTTTTTAAAGCATTGAGCAAGTTGATTCCTGCAAACTGCTGGAGTACTGTGCAAACTGTGAGGTACACCCTCACAGCCTATGGTTTCCAGACTCTACCATCTACCTGACTCTCCTGGAACTCACATCCCACATGTGGGGGCCTCATACCAGCATCTAGTATCCCCATTGACAGACAGACACATAAGCACCTAAATCTCTTTTCTTCTCATTTAGTGTTGGCCACCTATCATGAACCCATCACCAGATCTGTCCCCCTAAATAAACTGAATATTTTCTGACTTAAGAATAATATGCAGAGTTAGCAAGATGGCTTCATGCCTGCCACCTGAGTCTATTCCTGAAATCCTCATGGTGGAGAGAAAGAGCCAACTCTCAAAAGTTGTTGTGGCCTCCAAACAAGTATACATTTGCACACCCATCCCATTTTCACACACACAATAATTGAGAAAAAAAGAATATGAATAGAGGACTAGAGTGATAATTTATTCTATAAAATGTTTGCCACACAAACCTAAGGACTCAGCTCCATTCCAGAACCCAAATAAAAGACGGATGTGGTAGTAAAAGTTTTTAGTCCTTATGCAGTCAGGGAAGATGAAGACAGAGGAATCCCAGGGTCTTCCTGGCCAGTCAATCTAGCTAAATGCAACCCTTGGATTCCAGTGAGAGACTGACCCCATCTCAAAAAACAGGCTGGATGGCTATCCTAAGGCATAATAGCTGAGGCTAGTCATTACCCTCCAATTCACATGCACATATGCACATGCAAACACACACAAAAATGAAAGAAAATGAGTGCCTCATGAATGCTCTGTGACCCATAAGTAACTCAATCATTTTACATTTAAAAAATAAAAAGTAATCACTACAGGGAATGTAGTAATTCCCAGCTACTAGTCTAGCTAGCAAGGTTGCTCTAGGGGTCCCATCTATACCTCCCCGAAGGTGAGGTTACTGGCAGCCACTACACCCTTCTTTTCTATGGGTCCCAGCAGTCCAAACTCAGTTTCTCATGCTCATAGGGCAAGTGTTTTATCCAGCTCTGGTCATAATCATCTCCTCCAGATACAACAGCCAGAATTAGGAAATAAAAATTTAGGATGTCTGGTTAAAATTGCATTTCATAGAAACAATAAATAAATATTACCTTGGTACAAGTGAGTTCCATTTGGGGATACACAGATACTAAAATTAATGGCATTGTGACTCTGAAATGCGGTTTTAACTGGTGTCTCATGTTTTAGGTGGCAACCTTCTCTGACCTTGCTATCAGGACTCGGCCCCTTTCTCCTCTATTTCCACCAACCCTGAGCAGGTAGGTCATACCAGCAGCCTCCTCCTGCTCCTGCCTGAATGCCCATCCCCTTGAAATATAAGCAAGCCCCTGGTTCATGTCTCTCAGCTTATAAAGAGGCCTCCTGACCAAATGACACTGCCATCCTTCATCTCTCCTGTCCCAGCTAAATGTCTCACAGTGTTCATTCTTTTTATAACTATTTAGCTTTGGACTTTGCTTGTAGGGCTTAGGATCCCCAAGAAGAAGGCCCCGGCCTGCATGGCTTTGCTTTTCATTTTTTATTTACCTGCCACATCCCATGTGCACATCAGCTCCTGTTACTCAGGAAGTGAACTAGCCACTGTTCTTGTAGCAAACTGCCTGACAAAAACAATTTACGGAAGGAAGGGTCTGTCTGGGTCCCCAGTTTAAGGATGCAGTCCATCCGGTATGGAAGTCACGTGGCATCTGCAGTCAAGAAGCCAAGGAAGGATTTCATCAAGAGAAGCAGGTCAGAGCCTTGTTCGGCCATCATCAGAGAGGCTTCCTCCTGCAACAGATGGGAATAAATATGGAGACCCACAGCCAAACATTAGAGAGAGAGTGAGAGACCTTGGCATACTCAGACATAAATGGGATGTCTCTTCTCTCATTAGAAAACAAGCAGGAGGACGGAACAGGACGAGGAGGAGGCAGGGAAACTGTGCTTGGTATGCAAAATAAATTTTTAAAATTTAGTAAAAAAAAAACAGGATCCTAAGAGATAATAATAAAATTAATTATAATATACAATATGAATAATATAAAACAAAAAAATCACACATTGTAATAGGACAAAATAAAGAGAAGGAAATCCCTCCCCACAGGAAACACTGCAAAAGAGGAGGCAGGAAGTGTGTAAGAGCCAAAGGGGATGGAGGAGCCCAGGGAAGCTAGGTCCCCGAATCAACAGGACCAGCACACATATGAACTCAGAGACTGAGGCAGCATGCCCAGGACGGACCTGCACAGATCTGTACCAGATGACGTCCTAGAGCTGGACAGGGAAGTGGACATTTACCCCACCCCTAACCCAGTAGCTAGCTCCAATTCATAACCACTTACAAAAGAAAGCTTAGTTTTCTCCAAGGAAGTCTCACTGGAAAACAAACTATTCTCAAGGGTAGGCTGCAAGCCCAGCTGCAGATCCAGCAGAAGCCAAATTCAACAGCCCCTCTGGAGGCTCCATTCTCATAATGTCAGAGCTTTAGCCTTTATATTTTTATTTTTATTTTTTATATTATTTGCTTAATCCTACAGGTTCTCTGCATATATATATGTATATATATATATGTAATATATAATGGCTTCCAGTTTTGTGCTTTCATAGAATTTCTGAGCACTAACTAGTGGGTTTCTGTATCTGTACCTGTTTCCTGTGCCTTTTCCTGGGCTCTTTTCCTTCTGTTTGTTTTGTCCTATGCCAAAGTGCTAGGTTTTTGTTTTAAATTATATTATTTTACATTACATATAATATATTATATTTTCTATCCCTTAGAATTCTGGGATTTTTTTTTTCTAATAAGAGATAGAAAGGGGGGGCTGGAGAGATGGCTCAGAGGTTAAGAGCACTGACTGTTCTTCCAGAGGTCCTGAGTTCAATTCCCAGCAAAACCACATGGTGGCTCACAACCATCTATGATGAGGTCTGGCGCCCTCTTCTGTAAAAAACTGTATGCATAATAAATAAATTAAAAAAAAAATTTAAAAAAAAAAAAAAAAGAGATAGAAAGGGAATGGATCCAGATGGGAGAGGTGGGGAGGAACTAGGGGGAACAGAGGAGGGGGAAACCATTATTAGGATATGTTATGTGAGAAAAATACATTTTTCAATAAAAAGAGAAAAAGGCAACAGAGAAAAGTATGATCTAGATGGCTCAGCAATTAAGGACACTTGCTGCTCTGCTGCCTCTTGAGCCAAGATTGGTCCACAGCACCTACATCAGTTAGCTCACAGTTACCTGTAATCCCATCTCCCAGGGATTTAAGGCCTCTGGCCTCATGGGGAAGCTGCAGACACACACACACACACACACACACACACACACACACACACACACACACACATAATCTTTAAATTATGTTTTTAAAAAGAAGCAGAGAGATGTGAGTGTTGATGTGCAGCATGGTGTCTACTTTTGGTTCAACCTGGCACCCAGCCTAGGGACTTGTGCTGCCTACATTTAGGAAAAGTCTTCCCACCCCAGTTGTCTAGAAACTCTCTCAGCAGAGATGTGTTTCCATGGTGATTCTGAATCCCATCATATTAAGATTAACCGTAGCAGACAGCCATCAAAAACTACCTGCCAAATAAAGCTGTATGTGTCTAGTTATTGATCCTGGCTCTATTGAGTCATTATTTTTGGATAATTACTATACTCACTTAATTATTAGGTTCATAAGCAGTGTTTCGTTTGACCCAATCTCTCATTAATTCCTTACATTTGTAAATGTTCACCACTGTTCAGTGAGTATGTGCTAAGATGCACATACTCTTTATGAACCATTCCCTCTACCAGTATAAGGTGGCATAACAATTGAACACAATGACTCCTCCACTCCAAATCTGCTAGTCTGTGTATTTTGTTTGAAACTGTAAAAGCTTTGAGTTGTTAGTAATATATGTGTGCACTAATACCCATCATTTCGTTTGTAGTATCTATTGTTTTCCTAGTCCTCATTTGCCTCACTACTATTCTAGAATGTTTATTCTATCCTACAATGCCATAGATGAGTTTTCATCTTTCTCTTAAGTCTGAAGAGTTCCTTCTAGTGTCTTCTATAGAGTGTTCATAAATTCCTTTAGATTATTTTTATCAGGCAAAATTTTTCTTTCTCCTTCAATTGTGGCAGGTAGTTTTGCTGGGTATAGTAGTAGTCTGGGTTGGCAGCTTTTACCTTTCAGAACTTGAAGTGCATCATTTTAGTAAAAGCTTCTGTTGATAAATTAGCCTTTTATATTAATTCTTATTATTAGGTGTATGTAAATAGATTTCTTCTTCTCTGATTTTATATATATATATATATATATATATATATATATATATATATATATATATATTTGCAGCTAGCTAGGTCTTTATTGCTGTGTCTCTGGATTTGTAGGCCACTCCTCGACTTTTCAGCTCCCGAACGATTCCTTGGGGCAGGCGACCAGTGACTGACACAGCATATACACCTGGCTTAAAGTTACTGACTCTCTGCCACTTGGAAACCCAACTGTCTTCTGGACTCATCATCGCAATGATTCCATCAAATGAAGAGCTGGTACAGTCATATACCATCTCTTGGTTGCCTTTCACTTGTAGATATGCTTCACAATTGTCACACCCATCATATTCAAACTGGTCTATAGTCTTAACTAACGAACACAGCAAACAAGCCCGCAGGTGCCGCAGATCCTTCGGCACCGTCTCCAGGGCCATCCTCAGCGACACAACAAAATACAGGAATCTGATTTTATATTTTTATTAGGAGTTAACACAAGTGATTCCATATTGGTTATCTTTCATAATTATCCAATTCTAGCTCATGATTATTTAATTTAATAAGGATTCAGCTTGACCTGATCACAACCATCTTGAATCATAATTGCCATGATTGTCCTTTAGTACAGTGAGAATGTTGGAATGTCCTCATTGTGTAAAATGGTAGAATAAAATTCATAGAAAGATCAGTCTTATGCCTCCATCATTCAGCAAGTGAAAACTCTATGTGGGCCACTTTGCCAGTAGGGCTTTAGGCCTCCAAGTTGGTCTCATATGACAGATGGGCCCCAGAAAGAATGTGTTCTTGCTATCGCTGTCCTCTAGGAATTCCACCACCCCAGCAGAAACTAATGTCCCAAAATGTTGGTGAAAGCTTAATCACTCCAGCCCTAATCTCTACACTATGCACAGCAGGGAAACTTGATGAAAGCTCTTCAGAATAGTTACACCAAGATACATGTGGCCAAACTGAATTTTTCATCCAGACACCCGGATTCGAGTTCTGAAATAATTCAAACTCTTGGAGAGGTTGTAAATAAACACAGAGCCAGATAACAGGCAATAATTCTCTAGGACACTGTTGGGTGCATTATTTATATGATGGGAAATGTATATTTTATGCATTTTTCTTCTTAGATATTCATTGAAAATCACAGGACAAAGTCTCTCCTAAAATTTGATTTCAGCACTGTCAACCACATGGCTCATCCCAACTCTCTTTCTTAGGTTCTCTCCAAGGCAGAAATCTTCCAGATCTCATCACCACAAGAGACACACATCTCCTAGTGCTAGGTATGATGGTAAAGGTCCTTGGGACAGAAAGGCAACTGTGGGTGTCTAGTACACCTTCCTCATTTTACAGAAAAGAAAGAAGACACTTGGAGAGGGAATTGTTTTGCTGGTGGTCACTAGCAGGCACTCATGAGCTCTAAGCAGTGCTGTTAGCACCCATATACACCACATGCATTTATTTCTGGATAAAGCTCCTTAGATTTCATAAGATTTGCAAGAGGTCCATGCTTCTTGTGGCCCTTCATGTACTATTAATAGAATCACAAAGTAGAGCTTTGGTTACTTTGGAGATCACTTGGTGGTCCCCTCAACAATTATACATGGGGTTACCCCATGACCCAGGAATTTCAGTTCTTAATATCTACCCACAAAGAATGAGCATGCACATGACTTAGAAGTGTTAAGTGCTACTTACTCAAAGTATCTAATTCCCTACAGCTTTTCCACAAGGAACCATAGAGTTGGCCTGGACCAGCTGCTTTGAGAGGAATGTGTCATGGTTTCCATGTTAGAATCCATGGCTCCTGGGTTACAATGTGCCTTCCAGTTCCTGAGAGACTTATGCATTCCCTCAATCACTGAAGTGTTCAGGCTGCTCTGTGTTTCTCTGTATGTTCCCTTAGAATGTTCTTGAGGAAGCATGGAAAGTTGACAGGGCAATTGGTCTTAGACATTAAACTTGTGTTCCCTGCATGACTTGCTGCATCCTGGCAACTACAACTCTATTGATCCTGGCAATTGCCATTATATTCTGTTTCTGATAAAGGTATAAAAACTCTGATTGCTCTCAATAAAATTATTACAGCCTCAAGTTGTACTGTGGCCCCTCCAGCTGGCTTGACTTAATTCCTCATGGCCACATCTGGTGACCATGGCCCACCTTCTCTTACCCTCATTGCCTCCAGCCAGATTCCCGCCCCCCATCAAGCTCCTGCACTCTGTCCTCTAGTGCCCTGCTGGCTCTCTGTAAAATGCACACCTGCCTCCATCACCATCCTCCATGGAGAAACCCCTGAGCTAAGCTGATCAAATACTTATTTTTCTCACCTTTTGCTGTCTTCAGATTCCACTATTTCACTGTTTGTCTTACTGAGAGCAAAAGTTGGAACCTTAGCAGGGGATTTGGCATCAAAACATCTGTTCTTCAGATAAAGTCTTGTTTCACACTAGTGGGGAAAAAAACCCTCATTTCTCAAATCCACTGATGACCCAATCTCTCTGACCATTTCCTCCAACAGAAGGGGATTCTGATGTGACTCCTTCTGATGCTCAATGTTTTCTCATCACTTCTTTAGCACCAGTCGCTTATGTAAACCCAATAATGAGCACTTGGAAAACCAAAATCACAGTGAAACTTGAGATACTTTTTCAAACCCACTGTGATAATCTAAGAAAGAAGGAGAGAATATCAAGTACTGGTGGAAAGTGGGAGGAACCGGAAGCCCTGTCCACACTTATGAGAACAAAATGGCACTCAGGAGGCTTTGAAAAACAGTCTGGTATTTCCTCAGGTAAATGAGTCAGGAAGTCACAACTTGGTTGAAGGCTGTTGCCATCTGTAACTCCATCTCGCTTTATTTCATTTCCTAATCTTGTCCTCTGAATAGTGGCTTCATTTTGCATTCTGGGATGTTTTGCCCTTAAGATAAGAGTCAGTTGTGACCGTGTCATCCTTTCCTGTTGGTATAGGACTATCTAACTCAGTCTCCTAAGAACATCGGTTTCTCCGCATAGCCTACTGATCTGGTCCTCAGATAAGTATCCCCCCATTCTAGCTTTCTGTTGCTGCGATAACCACCAGGTCCAAAACCACAATGGGAAGGAAATTGTTTGCTCCATCTTACAGTTTATAGACATCCATCTGCGGAGACCAAGGCAGAAACCCAAGGTAGGAACCAAAGCAGAGGGGACAGGAAAAAAAATGTTTATTGGCCTACTCCCCATGGCTTGGGCAGCTTGCTCTTTTATGAAACCCAGGATAGTCTATTCACAGTGAGCTGGGCTCTCCTATATCAGTCATTAATCAAGAAAATACCCCCCAAAGTCATGTCCACAGGCCAATCTGCTGGAGGTAATTTCTCAGTTGAGATCCTCTCTTCCAAGATGGCTCTGGTTTGTGTAAAGATGACAAAAACCGGTTAGCCAGCACATCCCACATTCCCAAAGCCTTCAGGGGACCCCTTGAGATGTCAGCCTGCCTTCTTCCATGGTGTGGACATTCTCAGAAAATACTATTTTCTTTCTCCAACACTCCTGTCTTAAGGTATTGGTTTCCGTGAGGTGAGTTTTCAAACCTGATTTATTTGGTCCCCAAAATTTCACACCTGATTGTGTATCCTAGAAAAATGATCACACACACATACACGTACATGCACGCACACACACACACACACACACACACACATACACACACACACCTAAACACTGGCACAGGATTCTCATAGCAGTATAATTTTAACAAGCAGAAATATTCAACTGGTGTGTGGATAAATAAAAGGGAGTGAATTGCTGGTCAGTGTTTGAACACAAGAGATCTGCTGCAAAGTTGATACCATTGGTAATGCCCCTACTGTGCCAACACTCTCCCTGGAACTATGTTAAGAAAAAATAAAAAGCCTGGCATCATGGCACATGTTTGTAATCCTGGCACTGGGGAGGCAGAGATAATTAAACCTCTGGACAGCCACCCTAGCATCCTTGGATAGGGGCAGGCCAATGCAAGAGCTTGTCTCAAAAAAACAGATGACCAGTGCTAAAGAAAAAATACCTGAGACTGACCTCTGACCTCCAAACACATATGCACACATGTGCATGCACACTCTCTCAACACATGCATTCCCACAAGCATAAAGAAACACATACACAGCCATACATGCATGTACACAAGACCATGTAAATATCATGTTAAGTCCATACATACATGTACACAAGACCATGTAAATATCATGTTAAGTAAGAGAGGCCATCATAAAATTTCATTACATGATTCCATTTATATTAAATGTCCATAATAGTCAAATCAATAGAAATATAAAGTAGAGGCTGGGCAGTGGAGGTGCACACCTTTAATCTCAGCATTCAGGAGGCATAAGCAGGCAGATCTCTGTGAGTTACAGGCCAGCCTGGTCTATAGAGTGAGTTTCAGGATAGCCAGGACTGTTTCACAGAGAAACCCTGTCTCAAAAAACATAATATTTATATGTAGTAGATAATGGTGATAGTATATATAGTAGTAGATACTATATATGTATATGTATTAGATATATAATAGATAACAATGGTGATTTAGGACTAAGGGAGACAGCTGGAGGTGTTAGCTGAAATAGAGTGTCTGTCAGTGAGGATAGAGTTCCTTCAGGAGATGATTAAAATGATCTAAGTTGATTATAATGATGGTTTTATAACCCTGTGTATATACTGGAATAACTGAATTGCATGCTTTTGATAGCTAAATTGTCTGACAGGAGAGTTGATCATCTACTGGAAGTGACCTTTAGTTTCTACTGTGGCCGCCGAGGACCATAGAAGCAGAGACAGCAAACTGGCCACCCACAAGTTCTGGACCCTCGAAACAGCTACAACCCTAACACTCACACGGAAGTGACAGGGAAGCTGAGCATCCTTTATGGAGGAAGGGAGCAGCTCCAGGCCCTGAGCTGGCAGAGCTACCTACAAAAGCTTTAAATGAATTTGTGGCCTAATAGTCAGGTTTCCTGAGCCATCCTTTTAAGGTCTGGTAGAACCAAGGCTATAAAGAAGCTAATCTCCACTCTGAACAGTGACTTTGTTCTTTTGAGTCACACAATCATTTCCCAGCTATATTTTTATTTTTCTAATTAATTTTCTTAGCTATTAGACAGAATGATGTGTTTCTTTATGACATCTTCATTCCCGTATATTAGTATACATGGTTCATATTTACTCTCTGTTAATCTCTATGATATTTCCTCCCCTCCTTGTTTCCTCTCTTCTCAGAGTCCTTCTGCTATGATGTACATATACATATGTATATGTGCATATTATATAACTCATATTTGAGAATATCCTCTCTTTCTCTCTCTCTCTCTCTCTCTCTCTCTCTCTCTCTCACACACACACACACACACACACACAACTATGTTCTACATAGAGAAGAAAACGGACAATATTTGTATGCTAGATAATTTTATGTCAACTTGCTAAAAACTAGAGTCACCGGATAGAAGGGAACCCTAATCCAATTAAGAAAATGCCTCCATAAGATCAGGCTGTAGGCAGAAAAACCTGCAGGACCTTTTCTTAGTGATTGATGGGGGTGGTCCCAGCTAATTGTGGGTGGTGATAACCTGAGCAGGCCATCCTAGCTTCTATAAGAAAGGGGGTTGAACAAGCCAGTAAGCGGCACTCCTCCATGGCCTCTGCGTCAGCTCCTGTCTTTAGGTTGCTGCTGACTTTGACTCCCTCCCTTGGCTTCACTCAGTGGACTGTGATTCAGGATACATAAGCCAAATAAACCCTTTCCTCCCCCAAGTAGCTTTTAGTCTTGGTATTCCATCACAGCAATATTAACGCTAAAGAAGGCAATTTGTTTCTCTGAGTCTGGCTGGTTTCACTTAGCATATTCTCTAGTTCCATTCATTTTCCTACAGATGATATGATTTCATTCTTTGTACAGCAGAATAAAACTCTACTGTGTAATGTAGCATATTGTCTTTATCAAACAGTTGATGGGTATAGGCTGACTCCACCTCTTGACTATTGTGAGTGGTGCAGCAATAAATAGGGATGTCCAAGTATCTTTTGGGTATGTTTATTTAGACTTTTCGGAGTATACACACAGGAGTGGAATAGCTGGCCATATGGGAGTTTGCAGTCTTAGGTTTCTGAGGAACCTCCAAACTCATTTCTTTATGGCTGCTCCGGTTTTCATTCCCATCCACAGTACCTATGGGTTCCTCTCTTCCCCACAGTCTCAAGAGCATTTGTTGTGGTTTGTTTTCTTGATGATAGCTATTCCGACTAGAGAGAGTAAATAGAATCTCAGATTTTAATTTGTGCTTCTGTGGCAGCTAAGAATGTTTAATATCCAGTTAAACATTTGTGCCATTTCTATTGAAAACCATTTCATTTGTCTATTTATCAATTAGAAGATTTTTGGCATTTAATTTTTGGAATGTTTTTATGGATTCTAGATACTAATACCCTGTCAGATGAATAGCTGGCAAAGACCTTTCTACCATTCTGTTGACTGTCTCCTCATTCCGCTGACTTCTTCACTTTACTGTTTATTTTCTTCATTTCACACAATCCTGCTTTTTAACTAGTGATTACCTACGTTATTGGAATCCCTTTCAGAAAACCCTTGCCTGTGTCCCTCCGTGTTTTCCTTTAGCAACTTCTGGCCTTAGTAAGCTCTTTGCTCTATTTTGAATTCACTTTTGAGCAGGGTGAGAGATGTGTATCTAGTTTCTAATTTCCCCAGCACCATTTGTCAACAAAGCTCTCTTTTCTCCAGTGTGTGTTGCTGGGACTTTTGTTAAATTAGGTGGCTGCACCCTCAGTTTGTCTGCAATTGGTGATTCAGCCCTGACCCTTGAGGAAGGAAGAAGTATGGGAGTTATCAAAAGCCAGAGACAAATGATCCTAGAGCCTGCTTGCCCTCCTGGGCAGGGCATGCGTGCCTTGTGCCAGCCACATACTACACAGACTGTGATGTCTATTCAGATGCAATGTCTCTGGAGCTAAATGGGGGAGGAGGAGCTACTGAAAAGTTAAAGGAATCTTCTTTGACATTCATTTCTCTTTTCCTTTATCCAGCTGTGTCCTCTCTGATTATTTCTTTCTTTATTGCTAGAAGGGCACAGCAAGAAAACCCTGATTCTAATAAATCCTGAATTGTATTTATTTTTTTAAATTAGGTAGCTGTACTGGTGTGTGTTTACAGCTGGATTGTCTGTACATTCCATTGATCTGTGTCTGCTTCCCACACAGCCATTTTAATCTAATCTACCATTCCCTTAGTCCTCCCTTCCCAAATTCCCCTCCATCTCCATCAAAGTGCCACCATCTCCCCTACGGCCCCAACAGCTACACTAAGCTTTCCAGAGAGCAGATCTCAGAGGCTTAATGGTATTTGTCTTTCTAAAGCGCTTGCAATCATTTCCTTTTTCTGTGATCCAATTTTAAATCTGCTAGATGCAGTGCAGCCCAACCTGAGAGCCTCTAAATGATACCAAAGGCTGAGGACTGGACCACTGCATAGTTGAAAGAGAGCATTGGCTGTGGTCAAGGCTCTGCCCATGCTCCAATATCACTGACCTGTGAGAGAGCCCAGCCTTCCAGAACAAGGACTATATGGAGGCTGGGCTCCTGTCACCCTTCATATGAGCTTTGTCTCAGCTAACCCAGAAATGTCTTGTTTAAACTACAGGTAATAGGTCTTGTGTCCTAGGAAGCATATAATATTTATTATGTCTGCTATGGGCAAGAATCATAATGGGCATTTTAAACATAATTCATAGACTTATTTTAAAATTTAAATCAGATCATGTTACATCCCTGCTCAAACCTCACTGGCTTTCTACTTTCTTTAGAACGGGATCCCAAACCTTCATCATGGCCCCAACAGCGGTTTCTCCTCGGCCACCCTCCTTCCTTCAGCTCCTGCCTCAGGCCTTAGGGTACATAGCTTCTTTGACAGAGAATACCATACCCCCGGATATTATTCCTGTGCTTCTCTCTTTCACTCTATCTGATCACTACTCTAATATCCACATCTTTTAAAAAGGAATCCTTGAGTATAGTTCAACTAAATAGTCCCACCCATTATCCTCCAAGCCCTCCCTGCCCTTCTTTCACTGCATTTATTGTTTTAGATACCTGTTTGCTTATGTATCTGCCTCCTTTCTCCTGAAACCAAGCTGCCTGGTGTCTCCCAAGCCTAGACTAATACCTGGCATGTATGTTCATCCTCCCATAAGCACCTAGTCTCTGTCCCCTTTATAACCTGAGATTCAGAGAGGGCCTATGACCAGTCTAAAGTCATATAACTAGTAATTGACAGATATAGAGCATGAACCAAAATGTCTTTGATGCCAACACCTGTGTTCTTTCCATTCCAGCCCGTGCCTCTCTCCTGAAACAGTTCTCTGTGGAACTCAGTGGGTGGAAAGCTTAAAAAGGAAGAGGCTCCTTGGAGAAATAAGGAACCCTCCACCCTCCTTCCCCACCTCCAGTTCTCAGCTGATGTTTTGCCGACATTGAAACTGGGGCAACACCAGTTAGAATCCTTTAGTGATCCTAAAGCCAAGAACTGCTCCAAGCTGGAAGCAAGACTTGCTTCGAAATGACAGCAGCCATGCTAGTGTGCATTAGGAAAGAAAGCTGGGAAGAGGGAGGGAATGAATGGACCATTAAGGATAAATTTAACATCTGAAAAGTCAAGTCATGGCTTCGTCCAAAGGAGATCCAGAAAAATCAATCAGCCATTTATTATCACACTGAGCCATGAACATTGTGTAAATATTTTACAGAATGCTAAAAATACCCTATGCATAAGTATTTCAGAGTTCAATCAGGCCAGGAATCAGCAAGCCTTTTCCATGAAGAATCAGAGAGTAAATATTAAAGGCTTCCAAGCTACATCTTTGGAATGTCTCACCTCTGCCATGACAGCACAAGAGCAGCTACGGGTAATGTGTAAGCAAGTGAGTGTGTGTTCCAATAAAGCTTTATTCATAAGAAGAGATGGTGGGCCACACTTCATTCATAAGATGTTTGTAGTTTCCCAACTCTTGATCTAGGCCAACATACTGTTATGACCAAGGAATGGAGAGACGAAGTGACTTGTCATTGCCAATTATGAGAGAAAGAAAAGAGAAAGGCTTCCAACATTCACTCATTGAATATCACTGAGCATGCATTCCAATCAAGGCTGTTTTAAGCATAAAAGAGTCAACAATAAAGACAATAAAGAGGTTTCCTGTGTGGGAATGCCCAGAAAGACTCTTTTATTTATATGAAGCCAGGAGTCCAGAAAAATCAATTTTTTCTGGGGTGGGGGGAATGAATGACATGTCAGACAGCTTTGTTGCTATGAATACAATGAAAACAATATGATGTGGTAGGAGACAATTTGAATCATGGGAACAGCTATCAAGGAATCAAAACCAAGGTGAGGTAAGGCTACAGGAAGCTGATATTCATTGAAAGATTATATTTATTAAGCACTATATATAAGTACAGAGAGAGACAGACAGACAGAGGCATTTATTCTTCAGTCTTACGTTGCATAGTTTCCCATCCTTATTATAGATACTAGTGATAATCAACTTGAAAAAAAGAAAAGATTCATTTGTTCTCATGCTTTGAAAGATTTCCACGATGGTTGCTTGGCCTGTTGCATTGGGCCCGTGACAGCAAAGTACACTGTGGTGGGTGTATGTGACAAAATAAATCTGTTCAGGAAGCAAAGCAAAAGACCGGAAGAGGGTGGTTGCCCAATATCCCTTTCAAAAGCACTCTCACAGTGACCCAACTTCCTCCCATGATGTTCCACCTCTTAAAGGGACCACCACCGATCCAAGACCAAGCCTTCAACACATAGACCTCAGAAGGGTATTTTAAAGTCCAAATTAAATCAATTTTGATGACAGGAGGGCTGAAACAGTTGAAATGCTTGCCTACGGTGAGGCGCAGAGAGAGTCTTCAGCCTCCATTCCTCTGACTTGTGTTAAGACTCTTCCTTCTCACACATCAATGCTTCCCAGCTATTTCACAGTGAAATGACTCAGAAATCCTCTCAGGAATTTTAAAAGGCTGTCTCCGCCTAACATGTTTAGTTCGGAGCCAGAACATGTATTAAAATGCAGATTAAATTTTAACAAGATGTAACAGCATCAAAACCTGCTTTGATGACCTGGTGCTTGAAATTATTGCCTCTTACACTTTAAAAATTAAATCAGTTTTTTAAAGTATTTCATATTTTATTTCTAAACAAGTTAGAAGGTTTCAGGCTGCCACTTTCAAACATCTGTGCAAACAAAACCTTCATGAATAATATTTATTTCCAACAAATAAAAAATCCCAAAGTGAAATGTGCTTTAAAAAACTGATTTTTGAAGTACTAGGGACACTTGGGTATGTTAGAGCAGAGTTCACAGTAGCTACATGCTTCTTGCTGATTTGATCAAGGTGGTGATGAGGCAAACATTGCTCATTGCGCTTTTGAATACTGACATGAGTGTTAATTATAATTCCTAGCCTCAACCAATGCTCTCCTAGGAGTAAAATATTAAACTATGAGGAACCCTAGGACTAGCCTATCACTGGAGAACATTCACACCCACCAGAGCAGCGAAGCATCCACTCCACATGCACCTGGGGCCTCCAACTGCTCCTTTTAGATGGAAAAGAATATCGAAATAATTATTCTGTGTGGTGACTGCTGTATGCTAGAAATGGAGACTGAGATCTTCACTATCTGATGAGAAAGCCCAGTCCTATTGCTCAGGCTGATGCTCACACAGAGGCCATGGAGGCTGTAGGGGTGCAAAGAGAAGATCCTGTGATGATTGCCAATTTGACATGATCTAACATCCTAGGAGCAAGTCTCTGGGATGCCAGTGATAGAGTATTTATAGTATATTAATTTAAATGGAAGACCAATCTTAACTGTGGGCTATGCCATTTCATGCACTAGGATCTGAATAAAAAACCAGAAAGCAAACTGGGCAGTAGCATTCATCGCTCTGCTTCCTGACTCCTGACACAGCATGACTAGAAGCCACAGGTCTCAAGACTTTCCACCATGATGGGCTGTAACCTTGAACTCTCTCACCCTCTCTCTTTTTTTCCATTCTTCTTGCCTCCCTTCCTTTCTCTCTCCTTGCCTCCCACTAATCCCACAGATTCAGGGAGAAAGACCACCAACCCAAGGCCAAATTAATTAAAGCAAGTGTTTTTATGTGTGTGCAAACTCTTTCTCCCTAAGATGGGGTTCAAGATAAGAGCATTGGACATGGGGAAGATATGGGATTTTTATAGCTCAGGAGTAGGAGGTTTCCAAATGGAGAATTTGGCAGGCAAATAGGTGGGGTTACAGAAGGGGATCATAAGCATAACGGGTTGGATGCAATGAACTCCTGAAGCAAAGACAAAGTTGCAAGGCGGTCATAAAAAGGTAGACATAACTACCTTTTGAAACAAAGACATGGTTGCCGTTTCCTGGAACAGGTGGTACAGAACCATATGTAGTTAATGTTATAGGTAAGTACAGCTCAATTCTTGACAGATGGGTTTAATCATAAACAGGAATGAACCTAGTTTGAATTTACTATAACATGGCTTTCCAGCCTAAAATGGAGGCAAGATAGTTCATCATTCCCTTTCTTCTTTTCTTCTTGAATAACTCACACAGCCTTCTCTGGGGGAGACCCCACCCACCCACCATTCTGAGAGTGGAAACCCCTAGGATTAGAACTTTAGCTGCTTTATCTTTCTCCTTGGCCTGGCCCTGTCACAAACTTCACACACTGCAACGCAGCCTTCCCATAAATCAGCAGGTCAGGGGCTTGCTCCTGAATACCTGGCAGGCAAGTGCTGAATCTGCCTAGTGGGTCCCTGATAGTTCTAGTGATTGGCTTGTGTTTTCAACTGTTCTGGTTGCAGTGAGTTTCCCTAGCATTGAATCTGAGTATTAAAAAAAAAAAAAAAAAAAAAAAAAACTCACATGGTAACAAAAACATTCTCTTTCTTCTTTCATAAAGAAAGGTAGTATGGAAGGAAAGCCCCAAACAACATATCAACAGTCAGTAAATTCTCCAGCAACTGCTGACAGTTTTTAAATTATGAAAGACTTCAGCCAGAAGGGATTCTCAGAGGCCCTTGGTCCAGGCTTCTGCTTTCAGCCAATCTCCTCTGAGCTCCTGCATCTCCAGCCTCAGCATCCTTAAGCCCTGAGTCCAGAAGCCTGGAGGCCCAGAAACCAGAATGAGGGTAAAGTAGCCTGATGAAGCTGCTCATCCTCAGGGCAGGGTACAGGAGCGTGCGCCTCCTCCCACACTGCAGTAACTAATGCCTCCGCTGTATTCATCACAGAATGTCAGGAAGGCCAGCATAAAGTGATTTACATGCAGTACTAGGGGGAAAGTGCTATGGACCATAAATCAAAACACACTACATCTCTCAGAGTGAAGTCCTTGGCATCTCTTTGTTACCATCTCTCAGTTAGCTGTAGAGAAAGGATTTTTGGTTTTTTTTGGGGGGGTTGTTGTTTTGGTTTGGTTTTTTGGGAGGGGGTGGTTGTTGTTTGTTTGTTTGTGGTTTGGGATTTTTTTTTTCTTTTCTTCTTTTTATAGTGCTATAGAAGCCAAAGAACAGTGTCAGATTCCCTGGCACTGCAGTTACAGACAGTTGTGAGCCTCCATGTGGGTGCTGGGACCTGGGTCCTCTGCAAGAACTGCTGAGCCAGATCTCCAAGTGGGTGTCTTGAAACCACCATTATTAGCTGTGGAACCTCAAGGGAGTCACTGAATACTCATTTTCCCATCTGTAGAATTGAAATGTTAGTAACTAACTCAGTGAGCCATTCATATGGGTTGAATGAGACAGCATCTATAGAGCACAGTAAATCTCAAGAAACAGAATTCTCTGTGGGTTCATTACAAAAACAAAGTTTCTAAGGATACATTTCATCTCTTATTTCTCCCCAGAATCGACAGTTCTGTTGCTTCTAATTGTACCTAATCACTTAGTCACTGTTTTTTTTTTATTTTATTTTTATATTTTATGTGTATGGGCATTTTGCTTGAATCTCATCTGCACACTACATGCATGGAGTGAGTGCCTGAGAGGTCAGAAGGGGGTGTCGGATCCCCTGGCGTTATAGACAGTTGTTAGCTTCTGTATGGGTGCTGGAAATCAAACCAGGTTCTCCAGAAGATCATAAGCCACTGCTTTTAGCCTCTGAACCTTCTCTCCAGGTCCTAATCATTTAGCTTTAAATGAGAAATTTCAGGAGTCTTTGGGCATTCCTAACATTATTAAGACCCCAATAAAAATATCTGCTCTTCCTCATGAGAAAGATTGCCAGTGAATTTCCACACAGTTTCAAGAAATCTGAAAACTTTCAGACTCCTGTCCACACACCCTCTCTGCACAGAGTCCCTGAGCCTTGTTATGACTCTGTAACAACCCCCTACCGCCCAGGAGGGGGCACTTTCAGAGAAATACCTTGTCTGTAGAATTGGCTTTCCAAGGACTTGACCTCACCGTGGTGACTTGCATTGCAAATGTCTCTCAGACCCAGGGATCTTGGAGGCACCTGAGATTTAAGCAGAAGTAATCAAGCTGATGCTTCTCTGCACAGCCTAAAAACAACCTCAGACTTTTAAAATGTCAGGCTCGGTTTATCAGAACTCTTTCCTAGCTAAAAGATATTAACAGCCCCGGAAGGAAGGAAAAAGTTGAGTCAGACCCAGGATCATGCTGGGCTGGTGGAGATGGGAAGGGAACACAATCAAGAACTTATAATGACAAGTTCTGTAAAGGTATTGCTAAGACAGGGAAACCACCGGACAAACTACCTCAGTGGTGAAACCTACAACCAACGCTACACACAGTCTACAGAGATCTATCACCGAGTCTGTCACCATCTCCAGCCCTGAACACAAACATATGTAGCAGTCCTGGATTAGCAATTATTCAAACAAAAGTCCAGCTCAAAGTGAAAAATTTCTGCACCCCATAAGCCTCTCCCACGATGAGGCAATCCAAATCAGACCTGCTCAAACCGAATTAAGAAAGAGCCCAGGTTTCATGGGTAAAACGCTCCCATATTATTTAAATCTAGTGGAGTTTAAATACCCTGTGGGAGTGGGGGGAGGAGCTACAATTTGTCAGGCTTTCTGAGATGAGGCAGGTTTGGGGGTAGTCTGAGGTGGGGGAGGAGAGGAAGGTTGAGATGGAGTTTCCATCAGAACAGAAAGGTCTAAAACCATCTAGAACGTGTGACTGGAATCAAAAACTTGCAGCTCCCTGAGAGATCAGCTGAGCAGTCTGAAGCCAAGTTTCTGACTGTAACAAAATGGAAAATTTCCTTCTCTACAACTTAGCTGAGCACTAAATAAGATACTATATGCAAAGAGCATGACCCGTAAGACACCCTCTGAGAACATCATTCAGTATCACTACGGTTCTTAAAATTAATTACGCATAGACAAAGGAGATTGCACAGATGTTTCCACATGACTAGTATGATGAAGAACAAGCCTACTCTGGGTAGGGACAAGGGGCAATAGGATATCTGCAGGATTGAAGCAGGGAAGAATCACTTTTACACTACTACAATTTCTATTTACCACCAATTGTTGAGTTGTGATTTGTTCTTGTAGACCTTCTAGAACCTTCTCCTTACAGGGAACATATAATGTGGTTACTCTGTGTGTGATAAAGTATGACTACTTCCGGGCACATGGGGGAAAACAAGAGTTGATTTTTGTTGTTGTTCATTCTGATTGGCCTGTGTCTGATTAATTATAATATATAACAATCAATGAGATTGTTCTATAAGGGGGAAAAAGCCAAAGGGCTGAGCATCTGTGAGCTAGAAGCTGTTTTACAGATATTTAAGCCTCACACTCCTATTAGAAAGAAGGTATGATTGCCTTCTCTTGTAAGATGAAAAAGTCCAACTTTTTATTTACAATCACAAACTTCAGGGTTTTAAACACAAATCACTGGGACACTCCACCCAGCAAACCTCAGAACAGAATAGCAACATCCACCTCCAAATCCTTAGTCCCATAGGAGTCAGAGGCACAGTGTAGGGAGCCAGCTGATGGGTAAGAAGGGAGAACATTTCCCCTCTATGATCAGCTAGAAAGACTTTACTTAAGACTACTGCATGTGCTGGCAAGAGGACTTGATGGGTAAGTGTGCTTTGTGCAAGCAAGAGCACCTGAGTTAGGGTCACCAGCTCCCAGGGAAAAGCTCAGGTGTGGCTAGGTACACCTGGGCCACCTATCTATTTATCTATCTATCTTAATAATCTCACACAGTGGGGGAGGGAGTGCTGGGACTTGGAGGCCACCCGCCTAGTCAAAAAAAAAAAAAAAAAAAAAAAAATGCCCCAGACCCAATGAGAAACACTGTCTCAAAGAAATAAGAGAAAGAGCAATAAAGAAGAGCAGCTACTGTCCACTGGCCTCCACACAAAGGGACACACATATGAACAGACATGTACATATCACAGACAAGAAGGCAGGCAAGCATGCACACACACGCACACACACCTCTGCATAAAGGTTGCTATGATGAAAGAGAGGTTGAGTCAACTCCAAATGGGACAGCTGAAGACTTACAACCAGCAGGCAGCGTAAAGGAAGAAAGGAATATGTAACATTACTAGAAGAAGTGTCGTAAGATAAGAAACAAGGGGTGGGCTGGTGGAGAATCCTCCACCTTAGATACCAAGGATATCAAGGTGGAGAGAATCCTCAAGAAACTGGCTTAGCAGGATCTTTGCTAAAAGTGACCTCAGTAACCCAAAGACAAGATAGCTCAAGGGTGAGGTCTGCTCAGAGAGGCTGGCAGATCTCAGAAGACTCTGATGGAAGTTTGTTCAAAGTGGAATTCCTGATCAGTTCACTGTGTGAGATTATTAAGATAGACAGGAAGATAGATAGATAGATAGATAGATAGATAGATGATAGATAGTAGGTAAATAGGTAGATATGATATGATAGATATGATAGATAGATAAGATAGATGATAGACAGATAGATATGATAGATGATATGTAGGTAGGTAAGTAGATACATAGATAGATAGATAATAGATAGATAAATCTTTTTATGCTTTTTTATGGTGATACTCTGCAAATCCCTGTAGGAGGTAGATCCTTCCCACCCTTGCCCTAATATGATTTACTGATGGCAATAAATGCTAGAGACAGTTCTGTCCTCTGTCCTCCCCTGTCAGATGGACCCCACCCCCATCCCCGTGCTGATTTATCCTGTCTTCTCTGTCTGTCTGTCTCTCTCTCCCTCTCCTCCCCACCCCTCCCCCTCCCAATCCAACTTTATCTCACTATCCACATCCCAAACCATCCCTGGAAGTTTATCTGGCTTTTCCTCACCTGTGTCCTTCGTGAGCTTTTACACCTCCTGTCTCCTCTGTGCATTCCTAGGAAGAAGGCAAGAGAAGGGAGCTAGCTGGAGGCCAGAAGACAGAGCTGCAAGCCTTTGGTTGGTTCAGGCCAAGGCTGCCCCGGAACCTGGGGAACAAATGTAGGAGGAGAAACGAAGCCTTGTCTGTTCTTCTGGGGACAGGGAAGGGAGAGAGAGCCAGGTGAGAGGTGGGAGACACAACAGGAAAAATACCACTGGGAATCCGCAGGGAGCATTCTGAATAGTTGCTAAGTGAGGCTGCAGGGGGTTCAGTGCAGGAGGGGACTTGGGTGACTTTATGGTGAGGGCTGAATTCAATTACTCTTCGAGAAATGCTAGAGAAAACAGAGATTCCTGTTTAACCACCTCAGTTGCTAGAATTTGCTCTTTAAAGTGTAAGTCAGTGAGAGCAATGGACAGGAGACCCCAGATGTTAGGAGAGAAAAGCACATTAAATCTTTACCTAATCTTCTGCATGGTTCCTGCTACTTTAGTAAGCACCTGATAAGGGGTGGCTTATCGTTATTATTTGACACTGTCTTTCTGCTCTGAACCAAGATCTACATCTTCCTAAGAAATAATAGCTTGTAAGTGTCTTTTCCAATCTCTCCAGCCTCATATGCTCTGTCTCACATTCAAGACGCCTGTTTCAGGCTAAACAGGAAGATTGTGGCAAAACAAAGCAAGTAAAAGATGAGCATTGCTTGTGTATCCAGAACTTTCTCACAAGTAAAGCAAAACTTAACCTTAGAGGCAGTCCTGTCCCAAGCATGAATCGGAGTCCATTTCCAGGTTTTTATGTAAGACAGCAACACACAGAACATGGTACAGAACTGCTAAGAACGGGAACAACCCATGACCATTAAATTGAACCAGAGAGCTGGGAAAGGTCCAAGGCTCAAATGCACTAAACCTCTGAAAATAGTGACCCTCTGGGGTCATTTACATAACAGCTTCCTTGTCCCCAGTTTAGAGACTGAGGGCTCTCCTTTGCCTGTGTGGACCAGTTGCTATCTTTCTCCCAATTGGCCTCTTTCATGCGTTAATTTTTGATGCCCCTTCGCCTCACCTGCCTCTTTTTCCAGGCCTTAGCAACCAACTCATTTTGTCCTGTCAGCCAGTCACACCAACCAGTCAACTGTGGTTTGCTGTTTGAAAGCTTATGAGTGTGAAGCTCTGTGTGTGTGTGTGTGTGTGTGTGTGTGTGTGTTTTAAGGCAAGGACTCAGGTAGCTTAGATGGACCTCAAACTCTTTGTGTCGACCAGCGTTTAACTCCTGCCTCAGCTCTCTGAGAGATGGGGTTGCCCAGCTATTAAGTAGTTATGTAACTTGGATTACCCAGCCATTAAGTAGCTACATAACTTGGATTCTGCTGTAGGACCATACCCAAAGAAAGCAGATGCCTGCTTAGATAGCCCTTCAAGAAACATTTCATTCTCTTATTTCTTCCTCCAGCCCATAAAATTCCACTATCCTCAGACTGAGAAGAACCCTCCCCACACCTTCCTTTACGGAGTGCTACCCCATTCATGAGTCTCTGTTTTCATATAAAAATCACTGAAGGATATTATTTGGGAGCATGTTCTAACCAGCTGGTTACCACTTGTCTTGGCCTCCAAAACAAACCAGACTACAGGTTCTATTCCAACCTTTGCCTCCAACACAAAAATCTCTCCACCCAGTAGAGTCATTGTGACATCCAGGCTGTCTGGGCATGGCCTGTGGGCTCAAAAACTGTTGTAGCACACTGACAAGTTCCTTTCATCTTTCTATTTTATTCTCCTTTTTTACTCAATTGACAATAATTGAACATATAAGGTGTACCACATTTGGATACATAGATACATTCATTATACGGTGATCAATCAAGACGATCTGTGTAGCAATCTCATTGCCTAGTTAACATTTCTTTATGGTGACAGCATTCAAAGCGCATTTTCTATTTTGAGATGCATGTTATTGTTGAAAACAGTGCCCCAACTGTGCAAGAAAGCACTCAAAATGACTTCTTATATCTGCTTGTAGCTTTGCACACACTGGCCAATCTGACTCACTCCCCTAATCCATTTTCCAGTAATGGTTTTTTTAGTCTGAATTTCTAAGATGCCATTTTTAAGAAATTATCATACATAATATTAGGTTTCATTATGTCATTTTCAAATAAAATCTGTCTTTGTTGATTCTCATCCTCCGTCTACTTTGGCATCCTGTGACTGCTCCTAGTACCCTCCCATCCAGGCCTCATACTCTCTGCTCTGATTTTATTTCTTGTATGTCCCATTACCCTCGCCTCTTCCTCAGCACATCTTTCCCTCTCATGATTCTATTTCTCCCCTCATTTCTAGTTTCACAGTCCACACCCACACTCACCCACGCATACATATATACAGACACATAAACATTGCAAGCTGGAATCACACTGAGAGAGCCATGTGGTTGCTGTCTTTCTGAAGTCACCTTGATTATTACTTTCCAGCTCCACATATTTTCCTACAAAGTTCATCATTTCATTTTTCTTTATGGATGAACAAAATTCTATTGTGTATACCTGCCACACTTTCAGTATCTATTCATCTACTGATCGACAGCTAAGTTGCTTCTGCTCCCTTCTACAAGCTATTTTCTTAATGTACATGTATATTCTCTATCATTTTCCTGATTAATATACTGTTACACCATTGCCATCATATGAAAAAGAACCTTAAATATGTTTCTGATGCACCAGAGGTTCTTACAACAATAAAATCATTTTTAGCATCCTCTAGAGCTAGAACTCTAGGTTCTCTCTAGGTTCTGGAACTCTCAAGACCTTGATAGAGAATTAGCAGTCATTCTGTCCAGGAAGTCACTTGGCATTAAGCATCTTCTGAAAGATGTCCAGCATTGTGAGGACCCATGATGGACAGGCCAGTGTGGCAGTTCTCTCAGATTGGCTAATTTTAGTCCAACTCAACTGCTTACATCATTGTAGCCAATTTGTCCTTTTACTCAAGGCCTCAGACCCTCCAGTTGAACACTGACAGAGTGGTAGCTAAATGGTCTCAGAACTAAGGTTCTGAGTCAGAAGTGAGGGGTGGCAGCTTTCTGGCCTCAAGCTTGCAAAAAGAATACCCTCAAAGTAACACATAGACCTATGCCTGAGTATTATGAGGGGCTAAATAAAGCAAAAGGTGGGTTGAACAAAGAGGGCCTCTGTGCCTCGGATCTTTCAGCAACTGCTTTTTGGGAAGGCATATCGGAATCCATCCACATGGTGCAGACACCCAGACAGGCTCAGATTGCATCGGATCACATGAGGTCTTTAAGTTTTCACTCCCCAAAAAACACGTTACAAAAGACTTTCCTTTTTCCATTATGCAAATCATCTTGGTGTCTATTGATTGCATTTGCATGTGAAGAGGGACACTGGGTTTGTAACTGATGTATTTGCATGTGCATTTTTACTAATCCGCTTGCAGGAGGGAAGTGATTACAGGCAAAGGTATGGAAATATTACTGTCTGCAGCTAATAGAATTTGGCACCTCCAGAGGGTAAGTGCAGTCTGACAGTGGGATTATTACAGGCAGGTGGGAACAGAGCTGGAGCAGACAGAGCCCCTCCTAACAGGCCTCATCAAGAATTCTTGCCGCAGGCTGCTGCTGGAGACCACTATGTGACCCAGCCTGGGGGATTTACCCAGTGCAGAGAGGTGAGTTCTTCAATAGAGAGATCCTGGTCCACCCTGCCCTGGGTCTGCATGCAGAACAGCTTCCTTCTCTTTACAGCATTAGTTCTGGGCTTCCCTGTGGCTTGGCAGGAGTCATCAGAAAGCCATGACATTATGCCTGTGTACTGGCAGAACCAACTCCTAGGTTTGTCTAGGCAGAAAAATAAAAAGACCTCACAGCTGTTTAACTATCTCCTCCATGCTTTGCTCTTTGAAGCCAGAGTTAATATTATGCCTTATTTGCATCCAACATTTAAATTTCCTCATTAAGTTCTAAAGGCTATGGTACTTTTTGTCAGCCCAGTTGCTGATAAAGACACAATCCTTTCAGGAAAAACATGTCATTTCTCACAGAACCTAATTTCCTAAAACACGTTTTTCATAAATATGAGGTTTCTGCCTGCATAGGTGACTTCTCTCCTGGCTGTTACTTAAAAAAAAAAAAAAAAAAAAAAAAAAAAAAGGGAAACAGGGAAAGGGCACAATGGTGACAGAAGGGTGCAATGCAGATGAACAGTTTCCCAGCCCTCCTGCAACCCTAATTAATGGTGTGGGAATAAAGCTTGTATTTTATTTGGGTAGCAGTTTTGCTTGTTTGTTTGCATGTGTCTGTATATGTGCTGTGAATTTGTGTGTATGCACCTGTGATGCATGTGGACATATCTGCATAGGTATGGGTACACATGTGTGTGCTTGTATGCAGATGCTGGGCAGTTCAGCTGCTCTTAGCTTACCTGCTTGCTCCCATATGGGAGTGATCACTGACAGCATTTGCACTGGGCATATACAACAGTGCTGGGGATCTGACCATTTTCTCATAGTTGCTTCAGTCACTGAGGCATCTCCCAGTCTCCTTATTGTTTGTTTTTATCATTTTCTAAAACACTACTGAGGTAGATAGATAGACAGACAGACAGACAGACAGAAGGATAGATAGATAGATAGATAGATAGATAGATAGATAGATAGATAGATAGATAGATAATGAATGGGAGAGAATGCAGGTTCTCCAAGAGACAGCTTAAAACTTTCACATGACAGCTTTCAGCAAAAACTGCTTGTCACTACTTGGTTAAAAATGAACCAGAAGAGCAACTTAAGGCTTGTGACTGTCAGGGAGAAAAATGAACCCTGATGGCAGGGGCTTTAAGCTGACTATAAAGCCAACAGGTAAACCAATGACAGAGAACACAATTAGCAGTTTATTCCCAGCCCAATGCTAGCAAAAGGTAGCAGGCAAATCCTTGCTAATAAATACTGTTGGCTGTCTCCTGTATCAGAGAAACACCTGTCAGGGTTTGGATGGATCAGGTGGCACAAGAGGACACTGAAATGGATTGCTGGGAACTAATTTTATTAGATGGACAGACAGACAAGGGACAACAGGAAGGAGAGTTCAGACCCCAGAACAAGAGACAGCATATCAGGGTCTCTAGTGAGAATCAGGGCGCATAGACCTTTTTGAGGATGAAAACCAAGGTTTTCTAGCAAAAGCCTACATCTGGGCTCTCAGATATTCCTGAAGGACTCATGTGGGAGATGAGGAGCAGGATGTAGCACTTCCAAGTGGTGAATTTTAGGGTTCACAATGTCCCAGTAGGGTGTCTGCCTTATTTGTGAGTGTCAGGGAAAAGCCTAGGCATGGCAGCAGCTAGATTTTAACATTACATTCTCACAACACCCATTTTAAAGTTCCGACACAGGATAGCCTCAAAGTCCAAACCAAGAGTTAATCATTTTCTCTTCCGGAAGCTTCAGAAGGTGTCACACAGTTTTCATGTACAAGGCTCAGGTCATCCTGTGCCAAACACTGTTTTCTGGGCTTCTTTCAATAAAGCTACTGTCAGCCCAAGACTCTGAGACTGTTCTTTGTTTCGGTCCCCCTTCTGTCTATCCTGTTAATGGTGCAAGATGTATTTTATTGCCAGGGCTTCATTTCATTGAAAGCTCAGTTGTATTGAAAGGAGGAAGGGGGAGAAGGAAAGAAGAGAAGAAGGGAGGGAGGGAACGTGGAAAGGGAGGAAGGAAAAAAGAGAGAGAGAAGGAAAAGAAACCCTTTGGTCTCTATTTCAATCTAGAGGAGGCATCTCTAACATTAAGCCACCTCACTGAGGGGCCCAAGTGGTTTTCCAGTTGTCCCATAACAGAGTCACAATGCAGGAAGAAATAAGTGAAGTTGGCCATTAGTTCAAAGCCAGAAATAAAGTTTGGGGTCTCATTTATTTATTTGTCAATCTATCTTTTTTTTTAAGTTTTTTTATATTTATTTTTATTTTATGTGAACTGGTGTTTTGCCTGCATGTGTAACTGTGTAACGGTGTCAGATCTTGAAATTACAGACAGTTGTCAGCTACCATGTGGATGTTGGGAATCAAACTCAGGACCTCCGGAAGAACAGTCAGTGCTCTTAACTGCTGAGCCATCTCTCCAGCCCCAATCTATCTTTTTTTTTTTTACATGCCTTTTAAATTCTTTTTTTTATTATAATTATGAACAAAGAAGTCACACTTTCTATCCTTGTATATCCTTATTCAAGGTCCCTTCCCCCTCCGCTTTTTAAATTCTTAACTAATATATAAAGACATAAAAATTACATATAATAATGAGATGGCATATAGATTTTAATTCATGTATGTCTTGCATTATATTTCAGTAGGGTTAAATACATTTATTTCTTCAAATATTTTACATTTCTTTGTAGTGAAAACTTCAAAGACTCTTTTAAGCCCTGGTTCTGAGTTGATCATTTGCAGTACTTTTTTAGAAGTTGTTTTGGACTTAATAGCCAGACCTCACAGGCCAAGCAACTCACCACTGAATGATGGCTAATATACATACAGTTCACCCAATGTGCAGTAAAAAGGCACAATATTTGAAAACAGGCTTCTGTCCACATTTTTTTTTCAAATGAGGAGTCTTCCAATATCAACTGAGAAAAACAGCAGGAAGGATATTCTGAAACCAGCCAGGGAAGTTTAAAAGGAGTGTTAGGGGCTAGAAAGATGGCCCAGCAGTTAAGAGCACTGTCGGTTCTTGAAGAGGACTAGGTTCAATTCCCAGTAACCATATGTTGACTCACAACCCATCTGTGACTTCAGCCTAGGGGATCTGACACCCTCTTCAGGCCTCCAAAGGAACCAGGCACTGACCTGGTACACAGATATACATGAGGCAAAACATCCATACACATAAGTAAATAAATAAAACAATAAAAATAAAATAAATAGTCACAGTTTTTGTTTAGATCAACAAAAAAGAAAATTTATATTGTGAAAATATAATGCTGTTGCTATTTGTTACTTGATCTTTTTTAAAATGAAAAAAAAACCTTTTAAACTATGTAACATAAAGTTCTGATTGAGATGGCAATTTCCATACCACTGCCCACAGTATAGTTGTTTAAAGTTGTTGGCTGATGCATCCAGACACTTGAGAGATAGAGGTCAGATGATTCTGTCTGAAGAAGTGTGGGTTCCCTCCAGGAGCTCTGAATTCCAGGTCAAAGTTTGGGGAGCCCCACAATGATGAAAAGCCCTGCCTGGAGAATCCTTGGCTCTGTCCTTGGTCCTGCTCTCCAGTCCATCTGCTCCATCTGGCCTCCCAACCCCACCATCTCATCTGTCCACTCAGCTTAATTAAAATCATCTCCCTTCTGACTGCCTATCATCTCATACCACCACCAAGGCCACAGTCCACCAAGGCCATGATCCTGAGTGTCTGCCTCCCATAGTCTAATGTCTTCAACAGTGAAACTGACCACAGTTTGGACATACCCAGACATAAATTCTTTAAGTAACAAAATGTTTATGTTGTTTAGACAAAATATCTCCAGAATCTACTCAGCTTGAATATAACTTTTTTGTTGTTATTTTTTGTTTTTCAAGACAACCCTGGCTGTCCTGGAAGTCACTCTGTAGACCAGGTTGGCTTTGAACTCACAGAAATCCACCTCCCTCTGCCTCCTAAGTACTAGAATTAAAGGTGTGTGCCACTACCACCCAACAAAAATAAGTTTTGAAAAATAAACATGCAAGGCCAGTGAATTGGCTCAGTGGGTAAAAGCATGTGCCATATACTTCTGGGAACCTGAGTTTGATTCCCCCATCCCATGTAGAAATGGGAGGAGAGAAGCTCCACAAAATCCTCTGACCTTCATACATATGCCATGGCACATGTACCTACACACATATATCATACATACACAGTAATAATAAGAATAGCCAGATATGCACAGAAGAAGGTAACTCATGCTGTCCATGATCCTCGTCTTCACACGTATCAAACTCCTGTACAGAACATCGTGCCAGCAAAAAGAAGCATCCAGCCTGGGGAGAACATTTTAACCTATACCCTGAGATCTCCTTTCTTGCCATCCAATCAACAAACAGCATATCACACACACACACACACACACACACACACACACACACACACACACAGCTGCCACTGGGCTTTCTACAGCTGCTGTGATGAGAAGCCTGATGGGTACAACTTAAAGGAAAAAAGATTTCATTTGAGCTCACTGTTTTAGAGGGTTCAGCTCACAGTTGCTTAACCTCAAGAGCCTGAGCAAAATAAAATAGTTGTGAGAACATACAGCTGAGGACCTTGTGGAAGACAGGAAGCAGAGAACATAGGCAGGTGCTCGGGACTTGGGATAGCTTTCAAATGTTGCCAGGAACCTACTTCTTCAGGTGAGACCCGCCTACCAAGGCTTCAAAATGACATTGCCATCTAGGGACTGAGCATTGAAAACATAAACTCATGAAAGGCATTTCCTATGCAACACCAGAGCAGTCCCTCAGGAGTGGACTACTCCAAGAAGCACTCTATCCCACTTTACCCCCCTAACGACTCTACCTTGCCAACTGACTAAAAGACAGGCTTATGAAAATTTTCTGTTTTCTTAAAAGATGAGTCCACAAAACTTTTTCTTGGCTGGGTGTGAGAGCTCAGGCTTGTAAGCAGTTGGGAGGATGAAGTGGGGATGGCGGGGGTACTCAAGTAGTCTTGTGGGTGAGGTTAGCTTGGGTTAGGACACATTTGTTACCTTTGAGAGAACACTTGGTATAAGCAAGAGCTCCTCCATACTTTACTTTTCCACCTGCTCATGCTCGAAACTTTGATAACATCTCTAACCTCTTTCTCTCGATCCCCACATCCAAGTTGTTGTGGGGTCCTGTAGCTTTTGCCTTCAAAATACATACAGAATTCAACCACTCTATTCCAGTTCTACTGCTAGGCAGCCTGATCCAGGCTCCCATCATCTCTCATTGGATTGGTACAGGTGCTTCCCACTGGCTGTCCTGTGCATTGCCAGCCTGCATCATCTCAAAATTGCCCTTTCCCTGATACACTTTATTTCCATAGCCCATAGTCCCCCTTCTTCTACTAGACTACAGGACAGAGCTTGCTGTCTAGCCCCCTATTCCTAGAATTGCATGCAGTACTGAATAGATGAATTAGTACTTTGAAGAGCCAGGCAGTGACCTCAGTATTTTATTATACTCACTGAATACCCTTGTCCCCTTGTTGCTAAGAAAACTGTGACTTAAAGGTATAAAATTATTTGCTCAGTTTTACAGTTAACAAGTCACTGATGTGGAATTTGTCTGTGGGCTCATGTGACTCCAGATCATCAAAGAGCAAGCATGATTTATGAACAAAAGAATCATCCTCAGATAGTTCAGAGACATTAGTGGGGAGATGCTGCCTCCTTCCTACAGCACTGCCCAGGTTTGTAACAAAAGAGATCAGGTTGGTCCACGGAGGCTAGGTATGGGCAGCAGCCATGGTCCTCTACCCACAACCACCCATGCCTCCCTCCTGTGCACCCTATGGTCTCTGTCCTAACCTTCCCAGACTAGTCCTGTGCCTGGGCATCATGTTCTTCTTCATAGTACTGTCTTTGCCATTTCCATGTGAGAGTATGACTGACCCTCCCTCTAGCCTCAACACCACCAGCCCCTACCAGTCCTAGTACCTTCTAATACCACCAGGCAGGTAGGGTGACTAGGTTACTGCCAACTGGTCCATTATGCTCTCTTTGCTCTGCTTCAGAAGCAAATGGTCCAGGAGCTCATCTGGACTGATGCCTGAAGTCACTTGGAGAGATAATGACCTAATCAAAGATTATGAGGACAAAGTGGATAGGTTAAAAAGTAGGAGCTTTTGCAGGTCCCCTCGCTCCTCCATCACCTGGGGAAGCCCTCACATCCTGAGCCCCAATCTGCCGCCATGTTCTTGGCAGGCTTGCAGAACTATTTATCATTTTTCCAAAGTGATTGACTTCTGATGAGAGGTTCCGGAGCTCAGGCAAACACGCCTGGCTTACAGGGTATTGTGAGTAAAAGAAAAGAAATAACAGGTACTCTTCAAGTGTGGGAGCTGAAAAAGAAGCTAATTAAATGTTAGGGCTGGAGTTTAACCCACTTGAAGAGGGTGTTTCTATTCTGGAGTCACTGAGTTTCTCATTCCCGAACTCAGACTCTGAAACACCCGCCCTGGCTAGAAAACTTACGTAGAAACCCTATGAGCCCAGGAGGGCTCAAAGCTGGTCACTGGGTTAGATGACTTCCAGCCTACCCAGACATAAGACTTCTGAGACTCAGAGGGCTGGGGAAACTGAGGCAGCCACAGGTCTCATTCATTCTGCTTCATTATGTCTAAAAGAAATGAACGCAGAAAAGAAGGCGAGGATCTACCAGCATGGTGTCAGGAGGGTCTCATCTTGGGTGTCATTGGAGAGAGACTTTAAAAGCAGTTAACAGTGGACCTTGTGGTTGGAAGCCTATGCAAATGACACTGCCTGACCCTAGTGAGGTGGGGCTGGCCTCACCAGACCTTGGTCTTTCTACTGTTCATTTGCATTCCTATCCCAGAGATAAGTCTTTGTGGAGAACCTGTACCATGCAGGGGTTTTTTCAACCTTCACTGGCTAGAGACATGGGCAGACTGGTGATGGCTCAGGGCACAAGGAATCATCCTGCCTGGGGCTGGACTCTCTACTCTCTTTCCTGAAGGGCACAGTCCCTATCTGACCTTTCTTCAGGAGGACCATGATATTCTTCCTCCCTCAGAAGGAAGGAAGGGGGTCCCTTCCTGTTCCCAACTGTCTTCTGCTTAGGAGCAGGGCTTGCAGTAATGATGAAGACGGTCCCCTCTGGAATGAGTCCTCTGCCTAGCCGTTTGCAGAATGTTCTTCCAGGCAGTTCTCCCCACAGCCACCCTGCCTGTGTTCATCTACACTGCTGCTCGGTAGCCAGGGCAATGGAGGCCCACAGACAAAATGTTTACCATGCTCAGACTCCAAAACCTAGTAAGACTCCTTTTCTGATGCTCTCCCGGCCACATCCCTGAACTATTCTACAGGGCCTCTGCTGTTCCCTGGCAGACTAGATTCTCTCCATAGGTAGAAAGCCAAGCTAGGGCACACAGGCTTTAACAGCAGCTGCTCACCAAACCTGATAAAACCTCCTCTGACCTGGGGGGTGGGGCTCAGAAAGCAGGTTGAGAGGTATAAATAAATCTATGCCAGGAGCTCTTTTTAAAATTTGATCATTATTTTAACCATCCACTTAAACAAGCAATTGTTCACCATCTTTCTATTTTTTCTCCTGCCATCTCGAGTGCAGGAGGAGGGAGGGGAAGGGGGAGGGGGAGGATGAGAAATGAATGAAAGGCGAACAACCCCCTCCCCCCCACTCCAGGCAGCAGCATAAACCACTTATTATGAACAGAGGCCCCGAGAGAGTCTTGTTTTTAATATGATTTGGATTAAGGGAAGAAGAGGAGCAAGGCTCCCACACACCTTGGTATAATTAAATCAGCCAGCCACAAAAGCAGTAGCCTGCCTCCCCCAACCCCCAGAGGCACTCCCCAGCCCCAGAGCCCTCTCTGGGAATAAGAATGGGCTGGTAGCTGGTAGGGGAACTTTGGTCATCTCTGTCTGGGCAGACATGGGATTTGGAGTTTGTTCTATCTGTGTGCTTCACCTGGGACAGAAAACACTACCCTCAGGAGGAGCCACCTGACATCCATTCCACTACCCAGGGATTCTTTCTCAAAATTGTGTGTGTGTGTGTTCTTTGGAGGTCACAATAAGCACTTAAGCAGGAATCTACAAGCTCTGTCACAGCATGAACTGGGTGATGTGGCATCCCCTATTGTCTGCAGGCACAGCCTCAGTCTAGCTAAGGCATTTTATAACATGGAGCTCATGCTGTCCTCAGCCTACTGTCTGCCCTAAGGTCGCACGACACATACACCCAAGTTTCTGCTAAGAGGCAGCACTTCCACATTTCTGAAATTGTTTTGTTGCTAAAGAAAAGAACTTACCCCCTTTAGCATGTAAGCTCTGCCTTGGAACCCTGGGAGGTTTCTTGTGTGCGTGCTTAACTGGGCTCTCTGCTGCTGGCTCCAGACCTAGAGACCAGGTGAAGAACCAGGTTAGAAAAGAAGCTTCAGTATGCACTTTGTACTTATTTATACTCAAGAGTAATGCCTAAAAGACTTGCTTAGGAGACAGCTCAGTCAGTAAAATACTTACCTCATGAGCATGAGTTCAATTCCCAGGACTCAAATAAAAATGCTAGGCATGGTAACATCTGTGTGCAACTCCAGTGCTGGAGAGGCAGAAATGGAAGGATCCCTGGGGCTCCATGGTCAGCTTCTCTATCCTAACTGGTGAGCTCCAGGCTAGTGAGTCTCTACCCAGACTCAAAAGAGGTGAATAGCATTCCTTCAGCTGAGATCTAAAGGTGTCCTCTGCCCTCCATACACATGTTCACATGCACCTGCACGTGCAGGCACACTGGCACACACACACGCACACGCACGGACACACGCTTAAAATGATCCTTAACTGCTTAATGTGGTGTGGGAGAATAAAATAACTGTTCCAGGAAAGATTCTGGGGCATGCTTTAAATTGGTTATTCATGAAACCTTAGGCCTCTTGAGAAGCAGGAAGAGGTCTGAGACAGTGTCTTTTTGAAGAAAGAGTTCACATCTATCTGTATTAGCAAAAATGAATGAAATAAGGGTACAGATGAGGGATCTTACATGGGAAGAAGGCATTGGGGATCTAACACTAGCCTAAGAAAAGATGCTCAAAGGTGGCCAGGAACTGAGAGTATTATCCTAGCTTGCTGTGGGACATCACTCCACCCTTTTATAGACTATCCTCTTTTCCTGTGCCCCAGAAGACCAAGTCCCATCCCTTCCAATTCTATAGAGAGGTAGACAGCCTGTCCACCTTTCCCTTGAGTCTAATACTCCAATACTGTGGGGATGCAATAAATGTTGTGTGCATATCTTTCCTATTGTCAGTTTATTCAAAGACTAAACAATTTACTAAACTCTCACAGGGAATAAAATAAAAACCTCCTTAGAGTGGGCATCCTGAAATCAGAATAGACACTAATGTTAATATCCAGCCCTGCCTCATCTATAAGATGAGAATGGCTGAGACAAGAAGGTGCAGTTAGACAGGCTGAGTGTTTAGCATCTGGGCTGGAATGAAGAGTCCTCTGAGGAGGATCTTCTGTTAGGGTTGTAAGCCTCTGGTTGATGTCATGGAAAGCACGACATATCTCACTGTGCTTGACTATTGTTTTCATGCTCATTCTTAAAGTCGCTCCCAGGTGTCTCTGTCTCCTCGGAGAGTAAGCTGGACTAAACACCCTGCTTTGGCCTATGGGATTTAAATAGATGGAGTGCATGGGTTCAAAGCTTCAAGAAGGACTTTGTACTTTTTGTAGCACTCTTTAGCTCTTGTTCTCCAGGATCAGAACAATAGGCCCCAAAACATCGGGGCTCTCCAGCCTCATGCTGGGATGAGAACCCACACAGAACAGCCCTGAACTTGACCCTCAGCCTGGGACCAAGGGCAGCAGAGCCACAAGTGATCTGCAACCCCTAATTTAACTACAGTTCTGTCCACAGCCAACCCTGACTCTGTATGTTCATTTTCCTGATCCACAGCAGATCCTGTTTCGGGGGAACTGAATGCTCTCACTCAAGGTAACTTGAAGTGAAAACATCCCTAGGCTTCAGGAGCAGAGACTTAGCCCTGATCCCAGGTCTCACACTTACTAGCTAGGTGGCATTGGACATGTTGCTTTAGATCTCTGAGCTCCAGTTTCTTCTACATAAAGAGGATCATGAAAACTGCCTCACTGAATTTTACTTTACTTGTTATTATCTGTGTGTGTGGTCTGTGTGATGTGTTTTCATGTGTGCAAATGAAACCCCCTTATGCCATGTCACACATATGGGGGAGAGAGGATGGCTTTCACAAACCAGTTCTTCTTCCGGCAGGAGTTCTGGGATCATGCTCAGGTTGTCAGACTTGTGTGACAAGCACTTTTAACTGCCGAGATAACTCACTGCCCTCCAGCAGAACTTTTTTTGCCGGTAAGTTATATATATATTCATATATCTACACATATTTATATATATATATATATATATTCCTAAATATCTCAGAGCCACAGTGTCTTTGGGTATAAAAAGTAACAAGAGAACCTGTACCTACTACTTATTAAACCAACATAATCTCTATCAATAATCTAAACATTTTACCCCCAGATAAAGGTAGTCCTCACATGTCTTCAAGGAAACTTCTCTTTGAAACAGATAGAGACCACTATATAAAACAATAACCAATAAAAATGCAGATAGTGGAGCCCAGTCCCAGTGTATACATCTACAAAATAAATCCCACACCTAAGGCTCAGGGAACTTTGTAGAAAAGAAAGATTGTAAGAGCCACAGGTCAAGGAATTAGTTTGCTGTGAGATTGTGTCTCCTGCTAATATCAGAAATGAAATCCATAAAGTCTCATCACCATGGCTGCCTAAGCATGACCTGATCAAGGACAACAGTAGATTTAACAAAGCAGACACGGTAAAGCTCACGAGACCTCCATCCAACGAAGAACTGCAAGCAGCCAGGGAATGTTGAGGGCAGGAGAAATTGTCTTTCCCAGGGAAGAGAACACCAATTGGTCATCTAACCAAAAGGTCAGTCCTCAAACATACATGCAAGTATATAAAGACTGAGCAGGTTATATTTAAGAGACATAGAGAGAGAGAGAACACATTATGCGTGTAGTAACAAATAATAAAAAAGTGGGGGGCATGAGCTTGAAAAACAACCAAGGAGATATATATGGGACCGGAGTTTGAATGAAAGAAAAGAAAGGGAGAAATGTCATAATTGTATTATAATCACAAAAAGAATAGATCAAAAATAAATTGTAAGATGGAGCAGGCATCTCTGAGTTTTCCCATGCTCTATTTCCAAGGCCAGGTACAAATTCATTCATTCATTCATTCATTCATTTGCCAGTAAGCATTGTGGTAAGGACACAGGCTCCCAGTTCTCCCTGGCTGCAGAAGCCCCAGCTTTCCCTCCTGTCTCCAGCAAAGCTCACCACTAAGAGTCTAGATTAGTAAAGGGCAGAGATATCCCTCCACCATTTGGGTTTGAATTTGTGTATGGAGGGTGACTGGGGTTTGTAACAAGGACATTGTCCTGGTATGAAGGTGGAAAAGATATAACTACCTTGAGGCAGGATATTAGAGACAGGCAAGGAAACAGACAGAGTGAACCAAATCAAGGGCAGATAAGGGAAGCCTAGTCCAGGCAGGGCAGCAGCATCTTAGACCAGCATACCCAAGTCAATGACGAGGGCATGGTTTAGGAGAGGTGGGGAGGAGATAGGTCACAAGGTCTCGTAATGTTTGTTGAAACATGAGGCTTTCATCCTAAGGAAACATCAGGAGCTGGGACTGTGAAGCCCAAGAGAGATATCGGGCTCATTGCTTTAAAAGCTCACTCTGACATCCCTAACACAAAGTGATTCGGAAATGATAGAAATGAAAGTGCACATGGGTCCCAGGCAAACATAGGGCTGAGCGCATCTCTCTGTTGATTCCTCCCAGATGCGACTAAAATGATGACTGAGCAGGCACTTAAAAAGCATAAAACGACAACAAAGAGAACGAGGAAGCTATGAAAGCATGCAGACATGTAAACAAAGCAAACAAAAGCTAGAGGCAACAGAAAAAGACTTAGCAAACTAAAAGGGACAGAGCCAACTTGCCTGCCCAGGAGGAGGTGGGAAACAGGGATGTGTTACCTAAGACTCTGGGTGACTCAGATGCACCAGAAATCTTGCTGGCAGCATGTAGGTATGGCTGAAGGAAGCAGAGTATCTCAAAGTCCATACTAAATGACATTATACACTGTCCTTACTTGTAACCAGGAAGAAAGGAGTTCTGAAGGCAGACAGGAACAAGGTGTTAATCTAAAGTCTATGTGTTAAAGGTAAATGTACCCTTTCCCACAACTCTCTGCCATCCAGCTCCTAGAAGCAGACATCAAGGTATCTGGGTGTCTCGTATGTCACCACCCGAGTAGGAGACCAACAGACAGAATGCTCACCCAAAGAAATGGACTAATGGTTGAATGGAAAGATGATGGTGTGGTAGGGGCTAGGGAGGATCCTCAGGGAATCAGCAGGATCTCTATAAGGGATTCACTGTCTCCTGTGTAATTCCCCTCAGAAATCTGACTCGGGCAGCAGAACTCTCAGGCGGAATGCTAGTACTGCCTTCTTAAGTATCAACCAGCCAGTGATCAATAGGTTTAAGGAGGTCTCTAGGTGGGTATGGGAATGCAGACCTATAGTCCCAGCATTCTGGAAAGTGGAGCAGTATGGTTGCTGGTGTTCAAGCTTAGCCTAGGCTACAGAGTGAGACCCTGTCTCAAAAACAAAGAAGGAAGAAGGAAGAGGAGGAGGGAGGGAGGGAAGGAAGGAAGGAAGGAAGGAGAGAAGACTATGAAAAACAAATGCCAAACATACAATGAAATACTCTCTGGTGTTTTATTTATTTGCTTAGACAGTCTTGTCACAGAGCCATAGGTGACTTTAAACAAGATGGCCTTGAACTTGTGACAATTCTCCTATCTTCTTGCCTTCTGTCTCTCAAGTGCTGTGGTTACAGGTATGCCCCAAACTGAATCAAAGCAGGGGAAAACCTCCCAAATAATATAGAACAATGCTCCAAAGATAAAAGGCATTCACTATATACATTATTGGAAACTGGAATAAGATTTTAAAAAATAGACAAACAAATATACAAAAAAAAAAAGAGGACCAGACACATTAAAAAAAAAAAAACAACTAAGTAATATTGATTGAAAAGCAATAGAAAGTTTAAAAATCTCATGCTCATGTATTGGAAGAATTAATATGATAAAAATGTAAAGCTGGAATGATGGCTTGGCACTCAAGAATATATAGCTCTTTGAGAAACCTGAATTTGGTTCCCAGCATCCACATCGGGTGATTCACAGTACCTGTAATTCCAGCTCCAGGGGATCTGACTCCCTCTCTGGCCTCCACAGACAGTACCACTCATACATGGCACAGATCCACACACATGTGCATAAATAGAAAGTGAAACCAATACATCTAAAAGTATTTTAATATTGCAAAATTAAAAAAAATTCAAAGATTTTTAATTATCCTTTGAGCTAAGAAAAAATACACACCATCTTAAAATTCATTCAAAAAAGAAGATCTCAGAGAGCCAACACAATCTTGGGCAAAAGAGGTATCACCATATGAGATTTCAAGTTATTTTGCAGAGCAATAGAGCAACAAATATATAGCAAGGAAAAGAGGCATATAGTTCAATGGAACAGCCAGAAGATCTCCAGAGACACCCATGCAGCTACAGTCTCCTTATGTTTGACAAAGATGCCAAAAATACACAGTGGAGAAAAGACAACCTCTTTAAAAAAAATGGTGCTAGGAAAATCAGATATCCAGATAAACAAATAAAACTAAATCTTTATTTCTTACCCTCTGCAGAATTCAACTTATGTGAATCAAAGACCTTAATATAAGTCCCAAAACTGAAATGGTTGAAAGGAAAGTAGGGAAATTTTTAATATTAGGTATAAGCAAGGGCTTTCTGGATAGGACTCTAGTTGCTCAGGAAATAAAGCCATAAATCGACAAATAAGGTCTCCCAAAATTGAAAAGCTTCTCAAAGCAAAAGAAACAGTTAATTAGGTAAAGAAAATAGAGAGAGGCTTTGCCACTCTATATCTGATAGAGGATCCATAACTTAAATACTAAAAGAACTCAAAATAAAAAGAAGAAAAACTAAACAAGAAGCATTAATCAAATGGACAACTGAACAGAGTTCCCAAATGATGAAGCTCAAATGGCTGATAAACAAAGAGAGAGAGACAGAGACAGAGAGAGACAGAGACAGAGAGAGAACAGAAGAGAAACCAACCAACCAACCAACCAACCAACCAAATCCAAAAAAACTTGAGTCTCACCAGCCACCAGAGAAATGCAAATCAAAACTATGAGATTCCAGCTACGCCTTGGGCAGCAAGGCAGCCATTAAGAAAATAGAGAAGATCCACACAGTTTAGAAGGTGGGGAGTTGGGAGTAGGTCTAGGAAGAGTTAAGGAGAGTGAATATGATCAAAATTTATTCTAAGAAATTCTCAAAGAATTAATACAAATATTTCATTTCCGTGAAAAGAAAATTGACAATAATGGCTGCTGCAGGAACAGACAAAAGAGAGCCCTCATACACTGCCATTGGAAATGTAAATTAGCCCGGCTTCTGTGGAAAACAGAATGGACATTGTTTTGAAAAACCAAAAAACAAGTTTACTAGCTGGCCCCACTTTGACACCCCTGAATATCCCCCCAATGTTACCAAGTCAACAATCACAGCAATCCTCGAATGTCAGTTTTTAGTATAGCACTAATTTAGCATAATACCTAAATTATAGAACCAACCTCGGTGTTGATCAGTAGAGGAATAGATAAGAAAATGTAGCTTATATACACAGTGGAGTTTCTTCAGCCATAAGGAAGGATGAAGGGGTGGTTTCATTTTTTTGTTTTGTGGAAAAATGGGATGTAACTGGAGACAATCATAGTAAATGAATTAAACCAGCCTCAGAAAGACGAACCTATGTTTTTTTCTCATTTGTTGTTCCTATATTCTATGTAGTTATATAAAATTGTATATGTGTGCATTAACATAGAACTAGGCTAGAGAAATGACTCAGTGTATAAGGGTATGAGGACTAGAGTCTGGATCCCCAGGATGTCATGCCAACTTGCCTGTAAATCCGGCCACTGGTCAGAGACAGGATTCTAGAAGCAATCTAGATAGCAAGACTAGTCATACAGCAAATTCTAGGTTTGACTGAGAGATCCTGCCTTAATGGATAAAGTAGAAAAGCGCGACATCAGTCTTCTGTGTACATCATCCCCATACAAATGCAAACATGTATATTATATACATGGAAGGAAGTAAAAAGATATTATTAATTCAGACAAACCCTTTCTTGTTGATCAATCAACCAGAAGTATCAATCTTATCAAAACCACAGGCTGGGCTCAGTTGATAAATATTTTCTAGGCAAGCACAGGATTTGAGCTCAATCCCCAATACCCACCTAACAAACTAGGCATGCAGACACACACTCATAATCCTAGCACCTGGGAGACAGAAGACAGGAGAATTCCTAGGATTGCTAGCCAGTCAGTGTAGCCGAATCAGTGAGCCCCAGGCCAGTGAAAGACCATGTATCAAATGTAAGGAGAACTGGAGAGATACCTCAGCAGTTAAGGGAACTTGGTGCTCTTTCAGAGGATCAGAGTTCAGTTCCCAGCATCCATATGGTGGCTTACAACCACCTGTAATATAGCTCTAAGGGATCTAATGCCCTCTTCTGGCCTCTGTGGGCAATTGCACTTACATGCATACATAAACCAACAATCATAAATAAAATTAAAAGTAAACAACAATAAGGTGGATGACATTCCTGAGGAAAACACTCAAGGTTGCCCTTTGATCTATGCATGTGTGTTTGCACACACATATACCCACATAAATTAAAAACACATACAAAAAAAGTAATGATTTTTTTAATGCAGACTCTCAGAGTCAGTCCCAGACCCAATGAAGTCAGAATCCAAACTTTAGCAAGACTCCCAGGTAATTTCTATTGCTTATTAGATATTCATTGATAGTAATCTCATTAAATTAACTATAGCACATTCATCAAATGAAATTTTATATATACTCATTAAAAAATAAGAAACCTTTCAATGTGCCAATATAGAACTGTTTATATTACAAATTATACTGTACAAAGGGGGAGCTGGTCAGAACAGCATTGTCACGTGTAATCATTTGTATGGCAGAAACAAGAAAGGCTTGCACTGTGCTTCTGTGATCTAATCGATGATCTAACTGGTTTTACCCACTCTTTTCTTTCCCTCTTTTCCCATGATCAAGGTCAGCTGCAGCCATTCAGTTTCATCCTACTGAATGCATGGAGGAGACTGTTAAAGCCCTTTCCCGGTATTCCAGAAGTAGCCACTCCATCAACCCTGCCCCTGCGGTCTTTTAAGACAATTCAATAGCCTATAGTCTCAGTGCTTGGGAGGCAGTGACTAGAGGATTGTCACAGTTTGAGGCTAGCCTGATCTGCATAGCAAGTTCCAGGCAAGCCAAGGCTGTACTGCAAGACACTGTCTCAGACAAACAAACAAATAAAATGCAGTCGGGAGCAACTGATTCTGTCCATTTCTTACAGCTTTGTCTGATGCCCATGCAGGACCCAGAAACAGTCCTCTCCACAATCTCTCTCTCTCTCATTCTCTCTCTCTCTCTCTCTCTCTCTCTCTCTCTCTCTCTCTCTCTCTTTCTCTCTCTCTTTCTCTGTGTGTGTGTGTCTGCCTGTCTGTCTGTCTCTCCCTCTCTTTCTCTCTCTCTGTCTCTGTCTCTGTCTCTCTCTCACACACACACACACACACAAAATCACACTAACACATCTTTGCCATTTTCTTCCCTCCCACCTCACCCCATTTAATTTTCTGCTGCTGTGTACCAGCTCTATCAAGACAAAAACTATGCACAGAAGCCTTGACAGGACCCAGAGAGAGCTAGGTGTCAAGTGGTCATTTGTCACTTGCAATTTTCTTCTCCTGTGGTCAATAGTCATTTTGTAAATGACGTAATAATAGCCCCTAAGAGCCGGCTCAGAGGCAAGTATTGATCAGACCTTAGGGAACACTGCTTTCCCACCTGCCTCATGGCTGAGGAAAGAAGGAGGGTAATGGGTGATTAAAGGCCCCATTTACTTTCCCTTTTAGCCAAGTGATTGGCCAGAAGAAAAGAAGTGGCCCAGCTCTCATGTCCAAGCTCGGCAATCAGCCCACAAACCAGTCTGTGCTGCACCCCAGCAGCCCACACCTTGCTGTAAGTGATAAGGAGTTTAATATGGAGAGTTTAAGACAACCAGATACAGATCCTTTTGGATTGATATGATGTTCCCAGTCATCTGCTCTGGGAGCAAACTGTTCCAAACTACATACCACCTGATAAACATTATGTCTTCATGTTCACAGATTTTATGAGTCAGTGATGGCTGTGAAGAACAATAGGGATGGCTTAGTTCTGTTTTATAATGTCTATGATCTTCTGAGAGCCTTCAGAAGTAGGATGGGGCTGGGGGTTGATGTCATACATGGCTGGTGGCTGAATTATCTGGAAGATTCTTCTCTTCAGGGGCAGCATCTGGGAGTGACGCGTGACTTGAAGGATGGGCTCAGTGGAGACCTCATTCCTTTAGGTGGGTTCTTTAGTTAACCTGGGACTCCCATAAAGTATTTAAGTAGGTTCTGAGAGAGACTGTCCCCAGAGGAAGTATGCAAGAATAAATGTCTCAAATGTCCCAAAGACACCAGGCAGAAGCTGCCTATTCTCTTATAACCTCCTCTCAGGGCATCACATCCTCCACATTTGATTGGCTACCACCATCACAAGCCTTTGCAGGCTCACAAGAAGAAATTTAGACTCCTCCGTCGGTAGGTTGAGGGTCTAAGAATCGAGGGCCATCTTTTATTCTAAAGTCACTGAGTCTGTGTTTTTGGTGTTGCTGTGGAAAAAAAAAAAAAAAACTTAAGGAAGGAAAGAATTATTTTGGCTCACTGAAGGTACAGTCCAGTCTGGGAAAGATGACGGCAGGAGGCTGAGGTGGCTGATTGCACTGTGTCCACAGCTAAGGTAACTGGGAAAAAGCGCTCACAAGCACACTATGTACGTCATGAAGAGTAGCTGCAGAACTTGCAGGCTGATTTTTTTAAAAAATCAATTTTAGCAAATAAAGATTTGATATTAATGAGATTTTAGCCAAACAAGGTCAAGGAGCCTTGAGAGGACACGTGCAGTGCAGGAGTCAGGGCAGAGCAGGCATGGGGAGGGCAGGGCACATCTGCACGGTCTTGTCCTTAAGACTTCTTCCAGGCTTTGATGCCCAGAAGGCAAGAGCATCCTTTTCTTCTGAAGTCCATCTTCCTAGGTGATATGTTAACTCTCAGGGGCAAATCATGCCCTGCCCCACCCTCAATTCTAAGAGAAGGCCAATGATGGCTTTTGTGGAGAGCAAGGTCCTACAGCTCTCCCACACTCCTGCCAGGCACAAAATAGGAGCATAAGAACTGAGGGATACCACTGTTATCTCGGTTATTCTGTGCCAAATCGAAGAGTAGGTATATGGTTGTCTTGAGATGGGGAAGGGGCGAAGCAGATACAGAATGGCTTCTTCTCAGCTTGCTACTTCAAGGTTCTCACCACAGTTCGGGAACACTTTACACTAAGAGCTCTGCACCTGAGGCTTGCATTCATTCCTCTTTGGCGCTGGATACTTTGACTGCAATAGGGAAACTTCCCCCTCATTTTCACCCAGCCTTTCTCCTATCTGATTTTATTAGTAATAAAACCAACACGGTGGTCCTGTCCGACACATAAGTTTATTACCCAATTTAACATGCACAATTAGGTGGCACATTTCAATGTCATTCTCTCCTCATTCCAGCTCCAAAGCCCTCCCTGTCTAGGGAGGAAGGCCAGACCAACAGTCCAATGGTAATGTGCCTCCTAGACTCCGCCCTCACCGCTGTGGAACACTAGCCTGACCCAGCAGCTCAGAGAAGGCCACCAGAGGAAAGGCCACCTCCAAACACTAGAAGGGTAACTTGGCAGCTTGGCAGGTGACTAATATAGCATAGGTGGCTGTGTGCTGGCCACCGAGGAGGGGTGTTCAAGAGAAATGCAGTGTGTGCTCCTGAGAAGGAGAAAGGATGTGGCAAGGGATGGTGTAGAGGCATGAAAACTAGAAGGAGCAGGTACAGCTGTCTCTGGCAGCTCACTGTGGAGTGGACTGGAACAGCAGTGGAGAAGGACAGCAATCCAATGACCTGAGGCGTATTCAGAAGCTTAATCAAAAAATATATAATACTTTATTAATTCTTTGATACTTACGTACAATGTATCTTGATGATATTGATCCTTAATTCCTCCTGTGTCTAGCCCCCTTAAATTATTTTTTTATAGCCTAGCCTATAACTGTCCATATACTCATGGGTATGGGGTCCTCCACACTGGAACGTGGATGGGATGCTTTCTTTCCTCCAGCATTTGATTAGTGACCAGACATCTCTGAGGTCTGCCTTATAGGACCCAGTGACCACTCCCCTACTTCCTAGCCTCCTAGCCACCCATGGATTGGGTTTCAGTATGCTCTTCCATGTCTGACTGGGGCTGAGGAGAGAAAGGGAAAGTGTGGGAGGAGAGAGGAAGACACAGCACCCTGATACTGAGGTGTGCTTTTATTACCACGCTAATGCTCCTCTAATTAATACCAGGAGGCTGTGACTGCCATTTCGCTATTTTCATGCCGCTGATTTGTCCCTTGGGACAAAAAGGAAATGGAATTAAGAGGAGACAATGGAATTGCTGGCAGGATTATTAACTTCAGTGAAGCTAATGAAAAGAGTGGGAGGGAGGAGGAGGAGAGGTGAGTCTCTGAGGGCTGTGACTCAGGTTCTGAGCTGCCTGAGGGGCTGGGTGGGACAAGACCATGATGGAAGAACTGTGTCCTCTAGGCTCCAAGATCCTATCAGACACCAAGGTCAGAGACACTGCAGGAGGCCTGTTCAATGGAGGACAGAATTGAAAATTGCTTTCTCCAGCAAAAGGAGCACAGAGGGTGACAGAGAAGCCTGGAGCTCCTGAACCCCTGAGCCCCTGAGCCCTGAAGAGACAGCCAGCTCAGATGCTGGGTATTGCCAGTTATCTTCTGAGCAGAGGTGAAGTCTGGTTATCTGACCCCAATAGAGACAGATAAGGGCTTGTATGTCTCCAACTGATATGCCCACTGCCTTCCAGGAGATAGCAAAGTTCTGATCAGATCCCTATCCCTAGATACTGAGCCACAGCTCTAAAGCCTAGAGGATTCAAACTAAATGAGAATCCAAACTATTTAGAGCCCAAGACAAAAGAGAAGCAACATTCAGGCCAAGACACATCTGCAAAGTATACACACCACACACATTCATACACAGGATCTACGTGCTTTTCCATCACGTACAACCAATCTGCACAATGCACACATGCACCGAAACTTGAAAGCACACAGGTACCCACACACTGGCATATTCACTCAACATATTTTGGGTGATCACTAAGGTGATTGTGACTGTCCTCTTTGCAAATTCATTCCAAAGCCAGGCCTCTTCTACTGGTTTAGGGCAGTTTACTGTCCCAGCACTCTGTGTTTACCCCTCCCTACTCCCTGCACCACTGGACCACTTCCAGGGTAGGCAATGGTAAAAGATCTCTCCAGTGGCATTGCCAGGACAATGAGTTCTGCTCTGTACGGCCATGCTCCAGTTTGCCCCCTACAATAGATGCAAGATGAGAAGTTCAGCAAACACAATGCAGTTACATTTCAAAGCTGCAGTTTTCTCCTTCTATGTAGCTCATGAGTCACTAGGCTTGCACCTTTCCAATTACTGGGAGGTAAAAAACCCTATTATCATAGAAACTCTCTGCAGAATGACGGCTCTGTTCTTTTTGACGGCAGCAACCAGTCCCACGGAGCTGCAGAGCTCAGCACGCTGGGAGCCCAGTGTTCCAAGGAGCTTTGTGTCCTTGTTGCAAAAGTGAACTTTAAAGAACTCTCCTCCCAGCCTCAGCTGTGTCTCACATGCTCCGTGAGACATTCCAGGGCAGCCTAATCTCTAAGGAACCAAGGAATCGCATCCTGGTGCCTGCACATCTCATCTGTGAGTGCTTTGAACTTCCTTTATAGGAACCGTGGTGCAGAATATTCTGCCTGAGACAGAGGAGAACTGTGTTCAAAGAAGAGTCTCTGGAGGTCCCCTCAAAGGGTCTTTGAGATCAAGCTCATTGGACAGGGTCTTTCTGAATCTAGAGCCTATTTGTCTAGAATAGATGACCACAAGCCCCATGAATACACCTGTCTTGATCTCTTTGTTGCTATGATTACAAATGCTCATCAATCTGTCCTACTTTTCTACATAAGTTCTAGGTCTTCATGGCAATACTTTACTGAATGAATCATCCTCCCAGTCCCTAAAGAATTAATTTTAAAGTGTGTGTGTGTGTGTGTGTGTGTGTGTGTGTGTGTGTGTGCGCGCGCGCGCGCACGTGTGTCACAGACAGGACATAAAGAAATCAACCTGGTACTGATTAGGAAGCATCTTTCCTGTTGGCTAGCTTTTGTAGTACCAAAAAGTGCTATGCTAGCTGTAGGGAGAGAAAAGTCATCAATAGTTTTATCTATCGGTGAACCCTGAATTGCAATACTGACTGGCATAGCAAAGTATGCTCAAAAGGCACATATGTTAAACCAATTTCTGTTTGGATTTAAGATTCACTCCTCAGGAGGAAACACAGGCTTGATAATATAAATCTAAGCATAATATCATGATTGGATATCTCATAGACCAAAGGGGTGAACCTATTATTATTCTACTAAATGATCATAGTATCGAACTGCCCTCTTTTTCATCCATATTTACAAAGTGCAACTCTCAGACTTCATCAGAGATGTTTCTTTATGCAATGGATGGTGGTAAACACAAAACTTGTAATTGATTGAAGCATAAAAAAATGTCTGATTGAGTGAGTGATCAGCCACAGATGAGACATCTATATCATACCTCCTCCTTAAAAAGCAGGGATCACATTGGAAGAGGGAGTGGAAAGACTGTAAGAGCCTGAGGTCTGGGAAGACCAAAGGGAAAGTGTCTCGTGGACATGGCAGAACTCCTGCATTCCTGAACTCAAAGCAACCATGTCTAACTGCACAAATCAGGCACAGTCAAGCCAATCGATATTCTACCATATAGTAGGAAGGGGTTTACAAGCACCTGCAGTAAGAAGTTTCTGTCTGGGCTTAGCTCTTGCTGACTCTTACTGTTAAACTAACCCATGATTAGCAAAGTGGCTTAGCACCTTTCCTCAGAGCATTTTTGTCTTCTTTCCTCTGCACCTGCCTGGCATTTGTGCTCTGCTCTTCTCCTCCCAGAGTTTTCTTAGTCTGGTAGCCCTGCCCATACTTCCTGTCTGCCTTCTAGCCAATCAGCATTTTATTAAAACCACTAGGAGAGTATTTCAATATAGGAGAGTATAATCCCACTGCAAGCACTTCCTCTAACTCAGGAGCTACCGACAGCTGATGGCTTCTGGGAGAAAAAGAATTAATTATTTTAAGGAATTGGCTCCTGATAGTTTGACCACTTCAGTGGGTGGGCCACACCAGGAAGTGTATGGATACCACAAATCAGTCAATGGAGTATTTTTTCCCCAAGGGACACAAAGTTAGGAGCAAATGGAAGTGGAGGTTGATTCAGAAGAAGTCAGGAGGAATGGGAAAATGAATGTAAACAAAATACATTGTGTGAAATGTTCAAAGAACTAATAAAAATATTTTTTAAAATGTGCATGTGTATATGTGTGCATGTGTATGCTTACTGTGCTGAGAATAAACCCCAGAGCCTCACTTATGCTAGAATAATCCTTTACCAATACTAAACTACAGGTACTAGCCCTGACTTTTAAATTCTTTATGTCATACCTAAACATTGGAACTTCCTGTCCTAACAGGAACTAAACAATAGCTTCAGGTGTGCTGGTGACCACAGCTTTCAACAATGTTTTTAGACCTAGCTTTCTCTTAAGCAAGAAGGTCATTTATCCACAGCAGTAATCACATCTATGCTTAGTTCAGATCTGAAATGGCAACAGAGCCAACTGTACTGACTGTTTGGGTTTTACATCTGTAAGCTCCATTTTTCTCCAGCTCAGTGGATGTCAATGGCATAATCAGAATCCATTGCATTATTTAATTAGTTGGAACATTTAATACTCCCCCAACTGTTCCTTTGAAGTCATTTGCACATAAGTGCAACTCTACCAAGGAATAAAAGATCTCTATAAATATTGCAGTAAAATTTTAATTATACTTCAATTGCTCAGCAGATTTATTTGCATTAATCAGAGAGGTCTCTTATCCTGGTATGCCTATCTCAACTTCTCAGCTCCTTCTTAAACCATTAATTAGCCAAATAACCATTTTGCTTCTCGACAGGCCTTGGAATTGCTGGGGAAGCTGACAACATCCAGGGACAGGCCCAGAGAGGGAGGATTTCAAAGTCCGTTTCTGCTAACCTGAGCTGCCTTGTCTTCCCATCACACTTGCTATGAACCACTGCAATAGTATCTAATAGAACAAAATAAGTCTGTCCTGAGACTGTGCAGCTGAGCAGGAATTCCACCCCATGTTCCCTGTGCATTATCTAATTGATTTCTTGCATCAACATAGAACAAATGAATAATTAACAAATGTCAGATCTGATTTATTTTGTTCCACCATTTATTTACTTCACCAGTGAATTTCTTTATTGGCTGCCAATCATCGCCACTAAGCAGGGCCCACAAAGAATGAATTTGCTATCAAAACATAATCCTTTCTGCAGTTCAGTCCCTAATAATTGCAAGAGTGATTGTCATCTGTAAAAAAATGTTCTCTTGGGGAAACCATCACTAAGAAAGATGCTCAGCTCTTCTTCTAAGTCCTCTCCCTCTCTTATCAACTACTCTTGTCATCTGACTTTTCTTCCCTCCCTGAGGACCACACAGCACCGTGTTGAAGATGGAAGAGATCTTAAGCATTGTGGAACTTTAACATCTTCATTTTACACAGGCAGAAAGCTGTACCATGACTCATAGTTGTGACTCCACTTGTGTGGCCCTATAGTTTTGTGGTGTGTGGCAGTATCATCCACATTGGCAGGAAGCACATGACAAAGAAGCTGTGCCCTCATGGTATACAGGAAGATAAGCATCTCAATGGTTCCATTAAGGGCACACCCACAATGACCTTACTTCTGATCATGAGGCCCCCGCCTGCTGGAGGTTCTTCCACCTTCCAGCAGCAACATGGGCTGGTGACCATGCCTTTAGTTCACAGCCTTCAGATGTTGGACCAGTTATAGTGCTTTCTGTCTGAGATCACACAGCTACTTAAGGACAGAGTACAAGCTACAAGCTACTATCTGGAGTGATCACTTTATTGAATAACCACACACACACACACACACACGCACACGCGCACACGCACACACACACACACACACATCATATTCTCTAGCTCCCCTTCAGGGCACCTTTGTTTCTACTGTGACTCATGTGACCTCTTATGTTCAGAAGAATCAGCCAGGTCTGTGACTCTGTCACTTTGAATTTTATATTTTTCTTGTTCCTATTCATTTTGAGCCTCTGTGTAAAATAGCATTTTCCCTGGTATTCTTCTGTGAAGACTTGACAGATTCTCCTCTCAAGATCAAACCTCTACCCCTTCATCCCCAGCTTCTCCACATACTCTACAGCACGTCTAAAGCATGACCTTCATCATCTAGAATCATCCATAGCTTTTTTTAATGTGTCTTTTTAGGGTGCAGTATCCTGAATTACAATTGGCCTCCCCATCTGGAAGAAAGCTTGTTTTCATTTGACACATTCTCACTGCCCTGCAGATTCCCAAGCCCAGCCCTAGCCTCCTCTGTCAAGCTCACACAGAACACTGAGAAGTCACAGAACTTGGTAGGTGCAAATCCCATGAATAGCCAGACTTCTCCAACCCCATCCACCTGTGAAGTCTCTTCATAGCCAACTACCTTAGTCAAAACCCAGGACTCATTTGCCTAAGTTATAGCCTAGTCATTTTTATATAATTCCTTTGTACCCCAAATATTCTTGTGTGTATAAGAAAATGCCCCTCACCTCTGCCCCTCCAAACCAACTTTGCAGTTTTGATCAAGTGACTCTCCAAGTCTTGGCTTGTTTCCACTCTTGCCTGTCTTGCTTAGGGCTGCTGTAAACATGAAAGATTCCATATGCACAGGAGAACACACTGACCATATATAAAATCTGCTGTATAACTCTGGGACATGCAGGGCAGGACTTGTAGGTGTCTAGTGTGCATGGGAGAGGTTGCTGGGCTCTACATAGGGAGACTAGAGGAAGCAATGTTTGAGCTGGTTTCAAAACCTTGTTGGATAGAGGGGGAGGCCTGAGGCAGGGAATAGGAGGCATAGAAGGCGAGTGGCAGGAAGATGTTTCAAGCAGCCTCCACACACAGCTTGAGAATGGCCCGGACTTTCAAAGAAAGCATGGCAGAAGGACAAGAACGCATCTCTGGTGAGCAGATACCATACTTCACACAAGCTCATTAGACAATGTCCAAAATGGAGCTTCCTAAGGAAAGCACTCATGACCTCAAGTCAAATAGTCATAGCTCCTTCATAAGCTATTTACATGGGCACTAATATCCTCTATATAAAATGCAGCATATAATAGAGACTATCTCAGTAGTCATTTGCTGCTTAACATGGTACATCTACTCTGAGATGATAAAACATGGGGTACTCAGGAGTGTGCGTGGGGGGCAAGTAGCCCAGGCTGACCTCAAATTTGTTGTGTAACTGAAGTTGCACTGAATTCCTGATCACCCTGCCTCAGTTTACCAACTACTAGAATTAAAGTTATGTGTACCATGCCCAACATTAGGGCATGCTTTTAAAAGGAACTGGCTCATACCTATAACCTCAGCACTCAGGAGTCTGAGGCAGGAGGATTGTCAAAAGTTTGGATCCAGCCTGGGCTACATAGAGAATTATAAACCAGCCTGGACTACAATACAAGTTCCTTTATAAAATAAAAAATATTAAAAAACAAAACAAAACAGGAAAAAGCCCTCCAGCACCTGTTCCTGGCTGTCCTTAGAACTCAACTTCCTCATGCTCTGATTTGCAGTTTCTAATATTTTCAAGATGATTTTTTTGGAAAGCCCATCCATATAATCCCACTAAAAATACAGGCTTAGATGTGCATATTGCTAAAATATAACCAGGAATGTTTACATAGATATGGTCTATATAAGGATATAATCATGAGCAAAATAGAATGTCAAGGAATGATATTAATGAAGAAATAGGCAAGTGTCACAGAAATGCCTACTGTATATAAATGTATACCTCTCAAGTTTGGGTGCTTCAAGAACAGGCAAGAATACACATGAACAATGGGCAACTTTTATAAAATAATTCTGGTCTAATTATGTGGAAATTAAAACAGTAATATATAATAAATACTTTCTAAATAGAGAAAAGAGAATAAAGACAGAGAAATAAAGAAAAGAAGGGAAAGAGAGGATGAGGGAGGGAGGGAGAGGAAGGGAAGGAGGGAGGAAGGAACCCACACAGGGCTGTCATAGGAAACACACTCCATTCTGAAGTGTTACTGCTCAGCCAACCCACAGGAGAAGGCCCCAGAACCTTCCGAGTTACCCAGGCCCAGGAGGAGGGAAGTGACCCCTTTCTCTGCACCATCGCTGTCTCTGTGCCCCAGCACTACAGATCTTAGGGAAAGGCTCCCATTCACACCCAGACTCCAGACTCTGACGTCTGACATGTGCACTGGCGATAGAGGGACCAGGGACCAGAGCATTTCCAGTCGCTGGCTGTAATCACAGCTAATTGAATCTTGGCTGATCCAAAATTGACTCCTGATTGAATTCAGAACTTTTGTTTAATTAATTATCATTCACCTGAACACTCCTGCTTCCCTCAGACCCAGGTTAACTGTCTCCTCCTTCCTTAGTTTCCTGGCTTCCCTGGAACCTTGTACTAAGAAGAGATCTGCTTCTGGAGGGATGGCTCCAAAGATGAGGCAAAATGCCAAAGACTCAGGAAGGTAAAAAGGAATTGCAGGCTGAAAGAATATACCCTGACTGTGTAAAGAACGCTGGGCTGTGGAGATGATACAATGGGCATTAGCCATACAAGTGTGAGGGACTCAGTTCAAAACTCCAGACCCACTTAAAAGCCAGAGCAGGTGGCATGAATGTCTGCAATGTCATCTCTCTACAGGGAAGACCTCCAGATTCCTGCAGGCCAGCTAGCCTGGCGCCTGCACCAGCAAGAGACTGTCTCAAACAAGGTGGAAAGAAATGACTGACACTGGGGGGTGTTCTCTGGCCTCCCTGGGCACACATGCTACACAAGCAGAAGGCAAAAGAAAAGAAAGGAATTCTTATGATATAATAATAAAAATTATAATAACTTATATAAAAAATAAGCCAATTGTGATATAGTTGTATGTGTCCATATTTGCATGTTTTTATCTTTTTTAACATTCTTTTTTTTACTTATAACTTTATAAGAAGATTATAACCTTAAGTGTAATTTAAAACATGGTTTAAATTTGGGAAATCTCATTCATAATGATGTGGTGTCGAACTTTATAATTTAATCCATAGGTAATGGTGTGCAGGCCAATTTATAACAAATAGCATTCCAGGAAATAAAATGCAAACATGAGTGAGTTTATTGTAATTTTTACTGATAAAAATAAGTTATTCATGATTTCCTATTGATTCTAAGCTATGTTCTATTAAAATTTCAGCATAGCTTGTTTTTACTGGTATTTGTTACATTTTTATGTCCCTAGCCAATCTCTGGCTGACCATGATGAAGTTGTATAGTTTTAATAGGTTTGTAGAAATTTCCGTTTTTGTTAACAACAAGGTGGAAACAAGCCTATAAAGCTATAAAATATGACACCACTTATTTGTTGACTGAATCTAGATCTCATTAGTGAATCAGACAGCAGTTTTCAACAGCAGCAACTATTTCCTAAGCTTTCATGCTATTTAAAACATAATGGGGGCTGGAAGATAGTGCAGTCTGTGAAATGCTTTTCTTGAAAACTCCAGGATCTGAGTTTGATCCTCAGAACTTATGTCTAAATAAATAAGTAAGAATATTGGACGCACATGCTTGTGATCCCTGTACTAGGAAGGTAGTGATGGACATATTCTTGGGACGTGCTCCAGCCAACCTAGACAACCTGGCAAGTTCCAGGTCACCTATCTCAAAAAAAAAAGCTCACAGCGTTTGAGGAATGACACCAGAAGTTTGCCTCTGACTAGCACAAACACACATGAGCTTACACACAATATAACAACTAGAGAGATGATGTACTTTTCTAACCACTATTAACATTTTTTGTTACCTTCTTAGCTCTAAATATCTTTCAAAAAGAAAGAAAATAGCCCTTATTTAAACTATTTGTCCAATTTTGTAGATGCACTCTAGCTCTGGCATTTTTTAGAGTCTCGCCGTGTATTCCTGTCTAGCCCGGAGCTTCCTATGTAGATTAGGCTGGCCTAGAACTTACAGAGATCTTCTGGGACTAAAGGCACGCACTGCTATGCCTGGTCTCCATTATGATCAACTTTTAGGCTACTAACCTGGTATCACTAAACACAGACTCAAGAAGGTGGTTGTCAGAGACATTACTCAGTATTCCCAACACAGAACCCACAGATGTGATTGAAACCAGGAGCAGAGATAATATAAAAGTCAGAATTAATGAGACAGTGCAGTGGCCAGTGTTGACTGTTAATCTGAGTAGACTCAGAAACATTAGATTAGAAGACTAGTCTAGTAGACCTGAACTGATAAAGGGCCTCTGGCTGTGTCTGGGAGGGTATGTCTAGAGACAGTCAGAAGCTGAGTGCTTTGCCATAATCAGGAATGCAATCCACTGATGAAATAAAAACCTGGAAGACAGCTGGGTAGGGGTGAAGCGATGCCATCAGGGGATAGATCCTGGAAGACAGTTGGACAGAGGTGAGGCCCTACTTTCAAGGTACTAGATCTTTGGAGACAGCTAGGCAGAAGTGAGGCCATGCCTTCATAGAATAAGTCCTGGTCCTGGTCCCTTCCTATGAGATCTCTTCACTTCCTAGCTGACACTAGTTTTCCTTCACCATATCCTTTTGCCACAATATTCCTGCCCTACCATGAGTCTAAAAGCAAGAAAGCCAGCTGTGTACTGAAAACATGATCCAAGAAAATATTTACTCCTTTAAGTTCACTTACATCAAATATTTTGTCCTAGTAATACAAAATTTACCAACATAAAAAGAGATAAGCTTTGAGTATTTAAACTTTTCCTATTAATAGAATTTATCTCAGTCTAAGCATATATAATTTACATTTAATAGTGTCTACATTTACAAACAAGTTCATAGAATTCTTGGCATGAGAAGAATCTAGCACACAGCTATAGTTATAGATGAACAGCTGGATTAGTGAGAATTGGAAACAGGCTATGTCTGAGCTAAGATTTGTGCATGGGGCTAGGGAGATAAATGCCAATAAAGTGCCTGCCACACAGACACAGAGACTTGGGCTTAGACACCCACATAAGATCAGTAAGCACATCTGTAACCTAGTGCTAGGGGAGAAACAGTGGAATCTCTTGAGCTCCTTGGCCAACCAGACCAGCCAAATCAGTCGTCTACAGGTTCAGCGAAAGACCCCATTTTCAAAAACACAGAGTAGACAGCAATTAATAAAGGCCCTAGCATCAGCCTCTGGCCTCTACCCTCACAAATACACCTGTACATGCACAGCCACAATTACGTACACACACACCCAGAAGAACATACACATTCACACATCTGGATATGGTGCACTGATGATAACCTGGCCTCTCCCCTTCTAGCTGATTTGGCTTGTACCTGGAAGATGCATCATGCTATAGCAGGTATTTTTGGAAGAGAAGGTTAGTAAAAGCACAGGAGGGAGAAACCTATACAGATCTTGGGTGGTCACAACAGAGACTCTATTTAAAGAATTTGCTGGGTTCACTTCTCTGCAACCCCTTTGAGATGTAAGTCTACCTGGTTGGCAAGCCTCCACTTCAAGAGCTAAGAGACATGTACATGCCCTAGGTTTAGTCCCGGTACCAATGACAGACAATACAATGTGACCCAGGTTTAGCCAGTCAGAATTCACCTGGGTTGTGAATCTGAAGAAAATGAAGCAAAATCTCCAGAGGTTTTGGTGGCATCTGCACAGATGCAGTGAAAGGTGAGCTATAGTGACCACAACCCCCTGTGGTGACTGGTAGTCACACAGAATGAGACTACAACTGAATGAGCTCCCCTGGCTGGTTCCCCAGCTCTCCAGTCTCTATTGGCATCTGCCTAGTGCTTGGACCCAGGTACCAGTTTTTTCCACCAATTCTGCCAACTACTAAATATTCATGAATTAATTTTCTGTATAACTTAACCAGAATCCACTTCTGTCTTTTGCAGTCACAAGCCCTAACTGACACAGAAATTTATGGGATGTACAGGGGTGGGAACTGAATTGAAAAGCATATGATTTTATTTTATTCTATTCCATTTCATTATTTCATTTTATTTTGGCAGTGCTGGTGGTTGAACCCAGGACCTTGCATATGCTTATTAGCACTTTACCACACAGGTACCTTCCCCAGCTGCTACATTTTTATTCTGATGTGTCTGCTGAAATGAAACACTTCAAGGCCCCTACCAAACTATGCTCATAACCTGCTGTGTGAGAAGACCCTGTGTGAAGCTGAACATGATTAGCCATGTGAGTCTGCCAAGTAAAAATTCAAAATGTGACATGATGCTTTGATGTGTATTTCTCTGGTTATTAATGAACCTAAGCATCCTTTTCTGGGCTTATTGGCCATTATGCCTGTGTTCTCTTTATTATCACCATATGTCATTTGTTGTGCTTTGCAAGCTATTTGATTCTGCTCCTCTGATTTATAATAGCTCTTCCTTTTGTCTAGGAGATATTTTGACAATATTATCTCTCATTGTTACTTTTGTAATAGAATGAGTTGTTGAGTTTTCCTGTAGTTAAACTGTCACATTTTCCTCTTCTTGGTTTTTGATTTTATATTGCTTCTAGCAAACCCTTCCACTTGCAAACTCTTACTCTGTTACAGATTTGGGATATGCACTTCATGGGTTCAAATCCCAACTCTGCTGTTTGCTGACTCCATGCCTGATTTCTTGTCTATGATTTTATGTACATATATTTGATATACATGTATGTGTTTAATAAGCAAATTATTGTGTGTGGCCTCCAGTAAGGAGGTGCATTAGTTTCTCAGGGATGTTGTAACAAAGTAAAGCAAACTGGGTGCCTTGAAACAACACCTGTCAAAGCTGGAGGTTCAAAGTCCAGCCGTCAGCAGCACTGACCATGTTTCCTCTAGGATTCTGGTAGACTCTGTCTTCACATCTACCTGGTTGTGGCAACCATTCTTCATTTGCTGTTCCATCTCTCTCTCTGTTTTTTTTTTACTCTTTACTTTTTTTTTTATTGTTTTTTGAAAATCAATATTAAACACTATATAAAAAGCAAAGCATTCAGAATAGATAACAAAAAAAACCCATACAGTAATAAAACTTCTCTTTTCTCTAAAATACATGAAACACAAAAAATAAAAGCTAAAGCTTCTCGAGTCAGGTTAGGCTCAGCTACAGATAAAGAAAGCACAGTAGTAGGTCACAGCTAATGCCCATGGATGCACTATGGCCACCACAAATATCTGCTAAGCAACCCTTCTACAGACAAACCAGAAGTTTTGTTTTGGGGTGTGTGTGTGTTTTAACTCACTTTATTCACTCATCATATTTCAATGAAAAAAGAACGTTTTTGCGTAAAGTCCACTAATGGGTGAGTACATCCCCTGCTTATCCTTCTGGTTTTGTGAGACCTTGCTCAGGATTTGGATATTCTCCAAATCCAACCATTTGACGGCAAATTTTACTATAACATTTTTTTTTCTTACTGCTGAGTAGTACTCCTTTGTGTAGATGTACCACAGTTTGTTAATCCATTCCTCAGTTGAGGGGCATCTAGGTTGTTTCCAGGTTCTTGCTATTATGAATAATGCTGCTATGAACATAGTTAAGCTAATGTTTTTGGGGTGTGAATGTGTGTCTTTAGGGTATATAATGGTATTGCTGGATCCTTGGGGAGATTGATTCCCAGTTTTCTGAGGAACCGCTATACTGTATTCCAGAGTGACTGAACAAGTTCACACTTCTACCAACAATGAAGGAGTGTTCCCTTTGCTACACATCCTCTCCAGCATAGGCTGTCATCTGTGTTTTTAATTTTAGCCATTCTGACAGGTGTAAAGTGATATCTCAAAGTTGTTTTGATTTGCATTTCTCTGATGGCTAAAGATGTGGAGCACTTTTTCAAGTGTCTTTCAGCCATTTGTAATTCTTTTGCTGAGAATTCCCTTTTTAGTTCTGAACCCCATTTTTTGATTGAGTTATTCAGGATTTTTAGCTCTAGTTTCTTGAGTTCTCTACATATTTTAGAGATCAGTCCTTTGTCACTTTTTGCTTTCATTGTTTCCATTGAATAGTCTGGTGTTATTCTGATAGGTCTGCCTTTATATGTAAGTTGGCCCTTTTCTTTTGCAGCTCTTAATATTTTCTCTTTGTTCTGTATGTTTTGTGGCTTAATTATTATATGGCAAGCAGATTTTTGGGGGGCTCTATTCTATTTGGTGTTCTGTACACTTGTATCTTTATAGGCATTTTCTTCTTTAGATTGGGAAAGTTTTCTTCCATGATTTTATTGAATACATTATCTGTGCCTTTGAGCTGGTATTCTCCTTCTTCTATTCCTATTATTCTCAGGTTTGGTCTTTTCATAGTATCCTAAATTTCCTGAACATTTTGTGTTATGGCTTTTTTGGTTTTGGTGTTTTCTTTGAGTAATTTATCTATTTCCACTATTGAATCTTCCACTCCAAAGATTCTCTCTTCTATATCTTGAATTCTGTTGCTTATGCTTGTATCTGTAGTTCCAGATTGTTTCTTCAGATTCTCTCTTTCATCCTTTGCCTTGTTTTGTACCTTCTTTATTGTTTCTATTTCAGTTTTTTGATCCTGGAATGATTCTTTCATTTATTGGATTTCTCTTTCTTGATTTTCTTTCGATGATTTGTTCATCTCCTACAATTTTTTATTTGTTGTTTCTTCTATTTCTTTAAGGGACTTTTTCACATTCTCTTTTAAGACATCCATAATCCTCATAAGGGTGTTTGTATTGTTGTTTTCTTCTGTTTCCTCTTTATTGCTCTGTTCAGATCTTGGCATTGTAGAGACATCAGCTTTTTCTGGTGGTGCCTTGTTCTTTATATTGTTATATATATTCTTGCACTGGTGTCTGCCCATTGCTTCCTTGGTTCACTCTAGTCAGGTATTAGTGGAATCTTAATCCATTGTGGCTACAGAAGTTATGTGCCTCCTGTCTGCTCTGGAGTCTGCATGATTTTTTGCTCTGGTCAGGTCATGGGATGCTTGCTGTCTGAAGCTGCCTGACTCCCACTTTGCCTCTGACAACACAGGGTCACGCTGTTCACAGCCTGCTCCATCTCTCTAATCTTTGCCTTTGACAAAGTGTTCTCCCTGAACATTTCTGCCTCCGCACAGTGGTTTGCTTTTATAGGTCACCAATTATCTGATAACACCTGATCTCTGTATCATCAGAATTTCCCAGAAATAGAATGAATAATATGTCATTATGTAGAAGCACAGATAGATATATAATAGACATTTAGATACATGGAAGATAAACAGATGCTGAATAAATAGATACATAGATGATTGATAGATGATAGTTCTAAACATACATAGAGGATAAATAGATGATGAATGGATAAATAGACAGATGATTATTGCCGCTGCTACTATTTGAGACAGGATCTCACTCTGTAATCCTGGCTAGCTTGGAGCTCACCATGTAGACCAGGCTGATCTCAAACCCACAGAAATCCACATGCTTCTGCCTCCTGAGTGCTGAGATTAAAGATGTGTGCATTATCACATTCAATGTAAACTAGTAGTTCTCAATCTTCCTAATGCAATGACCCTTTCATACAGTTCTTCATTTTGTAGTGACCTCAAACATAAAGTTTTTTCATTGCTACTTTATAACTGTAATTTTGCTGCTGCTATGAACCATGATGCAAATACCTATCTGTGTTTTCTGATGGTCTTGTAGATCCCTATGAAAGAGTTACTCAACCCCAATGGCATCACTAGTCACAGGCTGAGAACCTCTGGTCTAGACTATAGATTTGAAAGAACTGGGTCCTGTGGCTGAGGGCTCCTGCAGAGTTGAAAACATGGGCAGGTTCTTGATGTTACAATCTTTTTTTTTTTTTTGGTGTTATGCCTGTATGTATGACGGTGTTGAATCCTTGAGTTACAAACAGCTGTGAGGAGCTGCCATGTAGGTGCTGAAAACTGAACCTGGGTCCTCTAAAAAAGCACTCAGTGCTCTTAACCACTGAGCCATCTCTCCAGTCCCTGATGTTACAATCTTTTTTTTTTTTCTTCCTTCTTTATTTTGTATTTATCAAAAAAAAAACACAGTAAAAAGAATTTAAAATGTGGAAGAGTTAACAATAACTATACAGAGGATAAGAATGATAGGCATGGCTTATCAAGGGAAGAAATACAAATAAGAT